>JADNYV010000519.1:0-24233 GCA_015501055.1 Mucidula mucida | reverse complement strand
TAGTATAAAATGGTACCTTATTAACACAATCAATCCTAGATAAT
Organism: Mucidula mucida; assembly: GCA_015501055.1. Taxonomy (NCBI): domain Eukaryota; kingdom Fungi; phylum Basidiomycota; class Agaricomycetes; order Agaricales; family Physalacriaceae; genus Mucidula; species Mucidula mucida. The sequence goes on along the minus strand of JADNYV010000519.1, from coordinate 24,189 downwards.
ACTATTGCACTGTGCAGCTACAAATAAATGATGTTGCGCGGCTGATTGAGTGTCGATGCGGAGGGAACGCTAGCGGGTTCACTTTTTGGCCGGTGGACGATGAGTAACCGGAAAATTGATGGCACGATCGCGTTCATATCATGTCGTGTATCCAATTGCTCTACACATCGAAGTAGTAAAATTACACGTTACCGAAGAGCTGCCAAGCTCAAGCTGTTCAAAATGAAAGGACACGATAATGTGTCGCATCCTATCAACGGTAAGCCCGAAAAGCTACATAAACAATCCAAACTCCTCACCTGACTCGAGTCCACGATGATGATATTATTCTGACTGCACATCACCGAATATCGTCCATGCCCAAGCGATATTGGGATAGCCCGCACTCGGAAGGGCAGCGACGTCTTCACACCATACGTGAAGACCGGATGTTCCCCATTCGTCAACACCGTATCCGAGGTGCACACGGCCATCTCTTCCTGCGGGAATGCAAATTTGACGTTCGGCTTGACCTCAGGCGCACCCCTTGCCATCTCCTGCTTGACGCGCATCTGGTTGAAGTCAAAGCAATAGATGAATTCGCCTGCAGTCTCAAACGAGACCATCTTCGAGCCAAAGGTAGTACACGACCACACCATCGAGGGCGGTGCATGGAGGCTAGAGTCGAGAACGCGAGCGCCAGTCTCACCCCAGTCTTCCCAGGGGATGAAATTGTCCATACTGCCGACTGAGTCGAGGTGAGGGAGAATTGTGGCGCGCGGGACAATGAAGTTGTAATGGTGCATGTCTGCGGACCACATTGAGATGGTGTAAATCAGCTGATCGTGGTCGTCGTAGAATGGGGTAGACTTGTCGTCGTTCGGCCACGCGGGTGAGGGGTCACATCGAATGGAGGCCACGGCTCTGGCGCGGACATCTGGAAGGGCAAGATGGCAGCGCTCATTGACGTCGATAAGCGCAAGCTCTTCGCTACTGGTTGTTTTAAAGTCTACGATGGTGATGCACATGTCCATGCCCTCCCAGTCGCTGATCAAGATGTGGCGGTCGGTGAGGAATGCGAAGGAAGTCATTTCGTCATCCGAAACGTGCTGCATTTCATGAGATGGATTGTAAAGAGGAAATCATTGTCAGTGGCCTACCATCTCTTTCTCGCCAGTCTTCCAATTCCAGATAACCAAGAAACCTCCATCTCCTTGCGCATCGTTAAAGAAGACTCCGAAGTAATCTCCTGAGATTTGGATTGCAAATGTTGAGACTGCATCCCGACTGATGATATCCAGCTTTACAGACACTTTGGGATTCTTTGCTAAAGGATGTTTCTGTCCAGTGGAGATTGTCCGAATATGAAAGTTGAATGTTCGGTTGGGAACGGGAAAGCGGCTAGAAAACCTTCGACGTCCTTGGGTGGGACTTTCAATAAGTATAAGCACGTCCTGGAAAGGGTCCATGCCAAAGTCGCGGAATGGAATATCCATGGGAATGTTCCATTTGCTTTCTGGGATAGAAAGGGAGGGGAAGGTAGTTGAAAGAGATGGAGGCCGCCATCGGGCCCTGTCTGGGCAAAAACGTTTCCAAATAACTCCCAGAGACCACCGTGGAGCATGTCGATGTGGGTTTCGGTCATGCTGGCTGGATCTGCCCAACCAGACGCATATTTGCGGAGGACTTGTAGACTGTCTGCAGATCCCCCTGCCGAATGATGTGCCTTGAGACCGTGTTTGGCCAGTTCAACAGAATATTCAGAGGCCGCGGAATCATCTATGAGAGTACGGAAGAATATACAGATCTGAAAAGTGTTGAGAACAATGTTGGACGTTGGGGAGCAAAATGACTTGCCTCTCTGCATTTTGCAACAGATTTTCCGTCAATAAATGTCAGAATATATTCAATGAGCTCGACCGGCAAGACGGTCAAGTCTCCCGCGGGGATTGCCATGATATATGAATTCGTTGTGGATGATGGTGATGGTTCAAAGACTCAATCGGTCGATCCCTGCCATCTTTAGCCTGCAACCACGACCAAAGGGATTACTCGCCTTTTCTCATGGCGAACAAATCCCAGCGCCAGCGACAAAGGTGCATATATGCGTGTTATTGTTCAGTTTCTAAACGCCTCAACATTATATTCCAGTTCTACCAGGAAGATGTCGTCAAACTGATTCGGGATCCCAACGCCTATGGTATCGTTCTGGCGAGTTGCTTTTCGCTCAAATTGAACGCATATATTCACATAATAAATACAGAGATGCTGGCATGATGCTGAAGATATAATAGAGGACGACCCACTGTCGCGGCCGCTCAAGCGCGGTGAAGTCGGGGTAACATTCTTGAACGATACTAGCTCGCGCGAAACCCTGTCCGAAAGCGACTTTACGCTCGTCGACCGCACACTCCAGCCCGGAGACTTTTGCAAACGCAGCATAGATGATGTTCGGTCCGGTGTCATCGTGGACGTCAAAGTAAAGGGAAGGCTTGAACATGCAATCACCCAAAGTCCCTATGGAAGGCTGGTGGGACTCGAGCCAGGTTGCCCCCGCGATGGAGGCAGATACAAGAGATTTTGTTCTTTACAATGACTGGGTCGGTCAGGTGCGTTCAACCAATCTCGAGCCACAATAATCTCATTCTTCTTCCTGCAGATAATCGAGGTATATCCCAGTTGTCACCGACATCCTCAATCATGATTCATTGATACAGGTGCTCTAGTTGTACGACGAAAATCTCATCGAGACTTCCAGCCGCGAACTCGTCCGATTCCCCGAGTTTGGCTCTCATTTTTCCATCGGAGAGAGAGGTGTTCGTTCACGCGGCTCTTGGCGCGTTATTAGTGTTTGACATATTGATCTATAGAATATCCTTCCCCCATCAACTGGCGTTCAGAACTTCTTGGATCGCTTCCTTGGAACCGCCCGGGATACAGTCATTGATATAAAGCGCAATGTATACGCAATTGCGTGGTTGGCCATCAATCAAACCGTAAGTTGGTCTCTCATGGCTAAGTCTTGTCCTACTAACAACATTCAAGCTAAGTTCCAGTGAGGCGCAGGAGAGGCAGAGACCCCCCAGATTTTGGTCAACAAAGGACGTATCCAAACTGACTCTGTTAAAAGGCCGTACAGAGTTTCAGATGCGCATCGGTGACCGTGTTAGGATACTGGACGGCACTATCGAAGTTCCTTATTCCATGCATGACAATCTGCCCGTCGTCATGTTGGCCGTCAAAGAGACAGAGACAACTGTCGACGTGTTATGGCAGGATGGGACAATGGAAACATGTCGGACAGTGGATCTTATACCATATCTCAACACCGACGAGTATGATTGTTGGTAAGAGTTTTTGCGCTAGTGTCTGTGGATAAGACATTAACTGTATGTCAGGCCCGGCGACCACGTAATATGGCGCGGAGAAGACGGTAACCGTGCAGGTGTCGTACAAACTGTGGATGCAGAACATCGGCTTGCTTCCTTGTATTTTCCCGATACTCAGTCAAAAGAGATAGTCTCTGCGCTGGAATTGGACACGCACGGCACGTCCGATGCTGAGCATCATCTGGGCAGTGACGGTCTCGGTGTGCGGATAGGCAATGTGGTTTTTGTTCACGCTGAAGGAACAGATAACGGGTATACCCCACCAAGGATACCAAAGATTGGAGAGGTGGAGGCCTGGCTCAAGCAGCTGCCACCAGCAGATGGCCAATTCGACGGTTGGCATCGAGAAATGTGGGAATTAGGTAACGATGTGGCACAGCGTCGAGGAACTGCTGAGGCGGACGCGGAGGGTTCTATGCAGCAGCCTCGGCGGACTGGAGCCAAAGTGCCTTGGATCGGTGAAGTCATTCGGGTATGCCGTTCTCCTCAGCACTTGTTCGCGCATCTAACACATTTTTTAGCTCAATCTAGACGGAACAATCCTCGTGGCTCACGCGGACGGTTCATCGCAGGCCTACCCTCTACAGCGCCTAACCAAACTTTACGATGCTTTTGAACAACTCGAGGATGATCCTTGGGATGGAGAGCATCACCATCACCACCATGAGGACGACGAAGACGCAATGATGGAGTACTGGGATTCGGAAGCTCCTCAAGGCCTCTGGGACGAACTAGGCCAAGGCGACCATACGGAATGGGAAGACGTTGACGAAAAAAGTGATGTTACGTCCGTCTACGACCTTACTGAGAACGATATTATGGCTACGGGTGAAATCGACGCGGAACCTCTTGTAAAGGTGGAATCACAGGATTTGCCTGAACAGGATGTCGACGACGGACCGTCTCAACAGGCGAATGGCGACTCTGATGACCTGCCATGGAAGCGATTTGACATCCTCTCTTCTTGTCCCGTGGATCATGCGTTCTATGCGTCTCCCCCGGCGCAACCGTCCAAATCGTTCTTGGGACGGTTAAGAAAAGAGTATCGTATTTTGACTTCAAGTCTACCAGGTGAGGGTCCTGAATTACGGGTTCTTGTGCGACGGCTAACTATTCGTGTCGTAGATAATATCATTGTTAGAACCTATGAAGACCGCACTGATCTATTGCGATCGCTGATAATCGGGCCAAGCAATACCCCATACGAGGATGCGCCATTCGTCATTGACTGGCTGCTTGACTCCAATTTTCCAAACAGTCCACCGCAAGCGTATTTCCTCAGCTGGACGAATGGGAATGGGCGCGTGAATCCGTAAGTGGCTTTTTTACTCGTACAAACAATTAACGACGTTGTGAATTTAGCAATCTGTACGAAGAGGGCAAGGTCTGCCTTTCCATACTCGGGACGTGGGCTGGGGACCAGAATGAAATATGGAGCGCTGCGCGCTCGTCCCTACTCCAAGCCTTTGTGAGTATACAAGGGCTAGTTCTAGTCAAAGAGCCGTGGGTCTTCTGCTGTAATCGTTGAACGACGGTAGAGAGCTTATTCTACTTGACAGATGGTTCTGTGAGCCAGCATACGAGAAGCTTAGGGGCACTGAAGAGGGTATCGTGAATAGGTGAATAATGATGATGTTACACTCAACCTTCCCATGTTTCTGACAACTCTCGGTGTAGCCGTCTTTACAGCGAAAAGGCGTACGTGCTCTCCCGCGGATTCGTCCGGCGCGCGCTCGAGATCCCTCTCGGGGACCTGGAGAGTGAGATTAGATTCATCTACTACGATAAACAGCGGCTGCGCAAGGTCGTTGCGGATGCTCAGAGGCTTATAGAGAAAAGTCAGACTTGCAGTACCAGTATGGCGGAGGATGAGGATCTCGCTGTGCCGAGGTTGACGTCGGGCGGGATTCTTTCGTTGGGACGAACATTAGCTAAACTACAGGCTTTGGTGGATGCGCCGCCGCGGTCGTTTTCTTGAATTGTTTTGTTTTTTTTGCTGTGTGTGCATCAGTGTATCTATATAGCTGGGATTGTGTAGATCTAATTTTAATTAGCGTGGTCGTTTTGGTAAATGGGTAGTTTTGTACACAGGTGCTGTGGGGAATTTGAGGCCGGCTTCAGGAATTACAGAGTATCCCAGCACGTGACCGTCTGGTTCCCTTTTTCCTTTTCGACTTCACATCGCAAGTGGAAACCTATGTATGATATAGATTTGCCTCTTCTGCATTATCCTTCATCTCGTCTTCATTTGGACACTCATGTGTTTGAGTTCCGATCGACTTGGACCCTAACGCTGGCAATTCGGAGCGGCTGGTTCAGTATCTTAAGACTGATACCGTACCTTCACCATGGCTTCACTCACGAACACAATTAATGGCATCCTCTTCCACGACCTTCTCGATACGGAAAATGATGATGGCTCTGAGCTTAATACTCCACCGTCTCCTCCAACATTACTCAAGTATGTGGTTTACTCGATCGTACACACTACCCTACTTAGACGTGCAGGCGTCACCCTGAGGTTCTGTGAGTGTACTCAGACCAGCATCATTGCATTTTCCCCTGTTCTCATTTCTCTCACTGGCAGCGCGTGGCTTCACTTTGCTAGATACTTACCGTGAGTCTGTTTGTGAAGGGGTTCAACAGACGATCCTGATTACTAGTACTACTAGAGTCCGCCCTGACGCAGCCATCCTCCTTCGTACACTTGACAACGACGAAGAGGATACAGCCAGTCTCCGGGAGACGCTTCGCAGCGAGATTGCCTCTGAAAGATGCTCTCGTGCAATATTCTCGAAACTGCTTGAAGCAGTGCGCAAAGCCCAATTCGTCACAGAACTGCCGAGTTCACAATGGCCCGTGGGTACGGCGTTCGACTATAGTGCGTACTAAAAACTACTCATCTCTTGTAAAGGATGTACAATGCAGCAAGCTCATCGGTTTCAGATGGAGGCAGAAATGTCCAGCGATTGAAAGGCCTCGGGCCGAGTAGTACTACGGATTCCGTCTATGCAATGGTTTACACACCCCTAAAGTCTATTGTGGCGTGCAAAATTCTATCACGCAAGGTAACTACTAGAGATCCAATCAAATAGAGGTCTCGGAAGCTCACTGTTTCTATGAACAGGAAAAAATTGCAGCAGCTACTCCCGAAGCAGAGATTCTCAAGACACTTGAACATCCGAATGTCGTCAAGTTCCTTGGTATGATACTGTCCTACCTATGCCGGTCACTGATAGTAACTCATGTGCTGATAGGCTATGAACGTACGCGATACGAAGGCCTGGTGTTCATGGAGTTCATCAATGGTGGTACCGTCGAGGCTCTCGCCGAGACCCTAGGGGGCTTGACAGAATCCGACGCAGCCATTATCACAACCCAGATCCTCCACGGTCTCACCTACCTACACGGGCGGCAGATCATCCATCGCAACATCAGAGGCGCAAACATCTTGGTTAGCCTCCAGGGCCGCATCAAGATCACTGAAGTTGGTGGTGCCACTGTTCCTGATATACTTCGCAAGTGACTTACCCTTTCTATTTATCTGCTTATATTTGAATTCCTACGCGTATAGATACAATAACCAAGAAACCTGACCAATACCATGCACGGTCCCCCGAAATGGTCAACGAGGAAGAGTACGACGCGCGTACTGACATTTGGAGTCTCGGAAACGTCATCCTCGAGCTCATCGCGGGCGGCCATCCCTGGAAACGCGAAAAGAGAAGCCTTCTCCATGTCCTTACCAATGTGTGTTGTTTTGGTTTACAGCGCACCGGGGCTCACTTTCTGATAGATTATGAATCGAAACATGCCAATCCCCGACAACATCTCGTACCCTCTGCGGGACCTTCTTTCACTGATTTTTCAACCTCAAGAAAGTCGGATTACCGCAGAGGCGTTGTTAAGAGATGTCTGGATTACTCGGAGGCTTGGTCATACAGTCACTCTGGATTGCTCGTCTTTCATGACTGGTGGCCCACAGGACATCCTAGAGCTTCCATGGTTCAGAGGCGCTGACTAGTATGCGCGTCTGTGTAGACTCTGACTTATCTGCACATCAGTTAATGATATGTTCGCAGATTCCACACACGTTTTCGTAGGATGACATTCGCCTGCTCGGACATGCCCGAAGGCCCAATAGACTGAATTCAAAGGGACGTTTGAATCCTGTTGAAATGTAGACTAGTAGTTTCGAATGTACTTTCTGCCTCCTGGCTATCCTCACATACTGGACACCGTCAATCCAGGGTTCAACTTACAAGGCCGACGCACGCTACTGACATATTGGACGCTCAGCGCTCAGCTACCTCCTCAGCTGCCAGCAAACAGGGTGAAGGCGAACACTCCCATCTTGGACTATGCGCCCAGTACATGAGCACTCTGCTTTTTCAAACGTGAACAAGCGTCCACACCCAAACTCATGCTACAAATGTTCCTAATAAAATACACACACTACGACCCAACCCGATGGCGCCTGAACGCACCCTCCACATCCCCCGGGGTATAATCCAACACCACACCCGCATCCGGATAACACTGCGCAATCCTCTTCCCAAACAGCTCCGTGATCCTCAGCAGCTCCTCCTCGCACGCCTTCCACACGCCCACCATCACCGTCCCCGGCGCGATGCCCCCAATCTCCTCCGTCGTCGTCTTCTCCGACGCCTCCGTAAAGTGCTTCTCCACCCGCTTGAACAGCGCGTCAATGTACTTGCGCACGTCCTTGGAGCTGTATTCCTTGACCACTTTCTTTAGGGAATGTCGATTGTAGCTGCTGTTCGTCGCCACCTCTGTTGGCGCGGTCGTCTTGAGTAGACGCTCAACGCCCTCAAAGTAGTCCTTGATATAGCACATGAGGCGATTTAATCGACATAGGTAGGCGGAATACAACTCACAATGATCCTCGCAAAAGGTCTTCGCAGAACAATCTTCACGTACGCACTGAGATTCTCATCGTATATGGCCTCGGCTTTGCGCAAAAACCCAGCGGCGGATCCAAGTTCCAGCTGGGACGTTTCAGCCACAAAGTGATGCATATTCTCTGCAGAACGAATGTTAGTCGCATAGTCAAGGGAGTGTATCAACGGTCTCACCGATGAGAATAACGTGATAGTTCAGTTGACCCTTGTCCTCGCCTTCCGCACCATCCAATTTAGCCATCTGCTTCAGGGACTCGAACATCGTCTGAACTATCTTCTCGTAGGCGGTATCAACGTGTGACCTGATCTCCAGGTCATCGAAACCGATGAGCTGAGCCTCGACGCGTCCAATATATATCGGGAAGTGCTTGACGAACGGCGCCACACCCTTACGCTTCTTACTCGTGAGCTTGGTAGCTTCGACAATCTGTATTTGCTCATTCTGTTGCACCACAATCAGTTACAAAAACGAAAGCGGAACAGATAGCGGAACTTACGATGTGGCGATCAAGAAGACCCTTCAATCGCATCTGCTGTTTGTCCAATACACCGAGCAAGAAGTTCCCCCCCATCTCGTCGGTGTCTGAAATAAACCGTTCCAAGCATGCAAGAAGACCATACACCTGCCTGTAGGCATTTTAAATACAAAGAACCTGAGCGAGTCGTAGGCACATACATTTTGTCTTTCGCCAGGGCCTCGTCTAGCCAAGACTTCAATTCCGCAGGGAGGAAGCTGAATATCAGTTCGAGCGCCCCCCGAACGAGCTTCATCGTACTCTGACTTATTCTCGAGCTGCGAGCTGCTTGACGTCGGAAGTAATTGTCCAATCCCATGTAGTCCGCAAAGGTCAAAGCGGCGTCATTGATTTGTAGGAAATCGGTGATGAAATCGTCCTCGTGAGTAATCAAAGGCGCTATCTGAGATAGGACCATATCGAGAACCTGAGGACGATATCAGTGCACAAATCAATTACCAAGCATGAATGCCTACCTCTGCGGCCTTCAAGTTGCCATCTGATTTGTCCTTGTCTCGACGCCCCTCCATTGGAGAACGTATGAGGGTTCCAGCACGTTTCATGCCAGATGGCCTTCCGGCGTTCGGCGTCGTTCCAGCGAAATAGCCTGCAACTGGTGAGAATCATTATGGGCGACACACACTGAACATACCTTGATCAAGCTCCTCTTCCGACGACTTCTTGACATACTTCATGTACGAGGACATCAACGCTTTCATTTGAACGCCATGCAGATCGCTGGCAGCGGAGAAGTACGCCTGTAATCCAGGTGAGATCACAAGAAAACTTGCACGACAAGACCTTACCGCGCAGACTCTGCCATAAATGGCCTCATCCATCTCCTTCAAATACAACATTAAACCAGAATATCTACCCAAGTAGCTCTCCAAGTCTCGATGCGATGCGATAGTTGGTCTGCGTTTCTCGACTGAGACTATACCCTCATTATCGGCCAACAGAAGTTTGCTCTACAAATTTGTTAGACTAGTTAAGAGAAATCGAGCATGTGTAGACCTGGGCAGAAAACATGATGGACAAGAAGTCGTAGACTCGCTTGCAGAACTGAGCATTATGTGTCCGGTACTCTTGTAATCGTTCCATTGTGGCAGCCATGTCTGTATATAGTGGTAAGATACGTGGAAGCCAAGGACGATCATACTGTACCTGTGTCTTTGCCAGCGAGTAGAGCCTTATACAGTTCGCTAGCAGCTTCCTCTAGCCGCTGGATACTCGAAGCTTTCTCTAGTGACTCTTGACTGAGTGATCGCAGAACCTCTTGGTCGACTTGAACGGTTTGCTAGAGGAGGGTCAACTTTTGAGAAGACAAACACGTTATCGCTAACCATGAGATTTTCTATTTCGGCAAGAAGAGATTTCTGGTTCTGAGTTTGAACCTGTAAACCACGATTCTGAGACTGGATGTGCGAGATGTCGTCCCCGACGGCCTAGAAGGAGAAGATGAATAACAAGGGTGCGACGTAGATTGATCCCTACGTTGAGATGAATCTTGTATGACGAGACAAGGCTCCCCATATTATCCAGTTCTGTTATAGCTTCGTCCATAAACTTCAGAACAACACCTATTCGATCGTCTGATTCCAGGAATGAATGAATATTAGCCTTCTCCAAAGCCATGAGTTCGTCCAAGAGGCGCGCCTCAATCAATTCGGCAGCACCGCGAGCAGTCTTTCTGCCAAAGACATCCTCGCTTGCCCACTCGTAACCCTCTATCATTTCTTCAACGTTGGCCATTGTAGCCTGCGTGTTCTCCTCCTCCCCCGCTTCCGCGTCATTAGCGCCTCCAATAAGCCGATCAATCATTGCTTGATTCGCTGGATCGAAATACGATATTCTCGCGTTCTGCTCTCGTCGGCCACCTGAACCACTATCGTATATTGTCAAACCACGCGTAGGTTTTCTGGGTTGTGGTTGTGATGGAGGAGAAGAATCGCGTCTAGGTCGAGGTGCTGCCGCTGGAGTGCGTGAGAAAGACGCATCAATAGACGATGATGGCGTTGTCCTGGCCATTTCGCGAAGCGTGGGTGAGCGATTCCGGCCTCCCGGAATTAAGGCTGCAGGCAAGTCAATGGACGAAGCTGGCGTTGTTCTTGTGATTTCTCGAGGCGGTGCGGGGGAAGGAATGCGCAATGACGCGGAAATATCGACGGAAGAAGATGATGGGGTTGTCCTGTTGATTTTCGGACTAGAACGAGCGGAAGGTGCAGCAGATGCAGGTGGAGGTGGAATGGATGTGACTGTGGAGGCAAAGGATTGGCGGACGGTAGAAGATGAGTGGGATGAGGAGCGCATTCTCGAAGAAGGAAGTGAACTAGCCTGGGAATATGCGGGGGACGGTGCTCGGTTGCGAGAAGGTGGCGGACGACTATTACTACCGCGAGTAGATTGAGAGGGGGAAGAGGACCGGGAGGGAGCCGCTCGCTCGTCGCGCGGGGCAGAGGCATACGGAGAAATCCTGGAAGTCGACGGCGACGGTGTCCGCTCTGGCCGCATATAGTCACTCAGTACTCGCTGCCGACCATCTACCAGTTATTGTTAACACAACAGAATCCGAGAATATACAACATACGTTGCTGATCGTCAAATCCATCCACTTGCAGCGTCGCATTACCTCCAGTTACTTTATTAAACAACTGTATTAGGGCGTCGATGAACGCATGCTGGTCATCCACGTCCTCCGTCTGCCATTTGTACGTCCGCGAAAGCGTTATGTTGAAGCTGGTCGTCTGAATTTGGCTGAATATCGGATAAAATGCGCAGAAACGGGCAACATACGCTGGTCACCGATATGGCACGCAGTTCCGGTAGTCGCCAAGTCTTGCCCACGGAGAAGGATCCATTGCTATTCAGCTTCGACTTGTGGATAAATCCGTTGCCCTTGTACCCCTCTGAGAGCCATCAGCGAGAGATTCCATACTGGGACTGGCGTTGTACGCACGAGACAATAGAATGTACCGCGGCTTGCGGCTATTGTTCTCTGCTTCCTCCCATATTTTGACATGCGACACGTACGATTCCTCCAGCTCTCCAGCCGCATTTCGACGAGAAAACACGGATTCAATGATTTTGGGGCGGTGGTCCACTGCCATCGTCGGTGACCGGCGACGTTGATGGTCCGGAGCAAGTGTATGACTTCCCAATTTGGCAAGAAACTTTGATCTCGTTCTCCAGACCGTCATGAAGTTGGTCGCCTGGCGAAATTTGACATCCCTCTTCGCGCTTTTCAATCAGAGCGCCTCCTTGTACTCACACAGCCTCACTCATTAGTCTGCGATGGGAAAAGACCCACAACACACGACTCGACGCCACCGGTGTTTGCCGATCATCTTCTACAGCACTTGGAAAGAGTCCCGTGTTCCCAGAATCCGCATTTATAAAGGACGATATCCTCTGTCTCTTCCACACCAACAATCACGTCAAGTACCATGACCTGCGAGTTCTCCAAATTCGATTTGGCAGCCAACTCGATGGATCGTCCACCGTGTTCCCGACACACCCATGGCCGCAGTACCGCAAAGGAACTCATATGCGTCAATCTAATCAACGATATGTGCATCATACGCTCCCTCGATAAGTACTTGGAGGAGTACAGCTACGCCCTCGACGACATGAACAGGCACTATCCTGGATTCCTCCTGGAGGTGGTCTCTGTAGCGAGGTGGCGTTGGAGCTGTGTCGACCGCCAATGTCGCATCTGTCAGCTGCCTGAAGAGCTCCGCAGCAAAGACTCCGTAGACCCAGCCGACGTATCAGTTGACTCTTCATCTAAAGCGGAGCTCGTCGAAACAGCAGTCGATGCGTCTATACCCCTCGTTCGCCGCACACCCACACCCACACACGAACCCGAACCGATAGCTTACAGCGCATCACCTTCCCCGCCACCTCGACCTCGATGCCTGAGTACTCCTTCCGATAAATCTGACGACTCCATGAACGATGTATCGACGACGTCTTATTCACCTTCGCCACCGCCACCTCAAAAAAGGAGCGCAAAAACATTCAAATTCTCTCAAACACGATCGCGGGGTACTCGAAGGAAGACGACCGCTCGAGTTCACGCAGAATACGACAAGACCATCGTCGCTGCCAGCGAAATAAAAACCACAGAAAATAGTCCAGTCTCCGGACCCGCCAAAACTCTCCACGAGGCGGTTTTCGACTATATCACGCGCAGCCCTACCGACCGATGGATCGCTATAATAGCCTTATTCACCAACCGGTGCGTCTTGTTGTCTACAAACAACGCTACAAAGATTTACCGTGGCCTTTATCAGAACATTCAAGCAGGTATCCTGCTGGTTCATGAACCGCAGGTACAAGTTCGAATTCAAACTGCTCGAGGAGTCAGATCCTAAATGGCGTTCATACTACGAAAACGTCGAGTTCGACCTTCCGGACGGGTCTATGATCCCCTTGAGATTGTCTGCCATTGAGCGGTGGAGGTCTTGTCGGTGGACTGACGAGGATTTTGAGCGAATCCTTCAAGAGGAGTTGATGCCTATTCTCGATGTCCTGGAGGTAGAGAACCAGGCGAGGCGCGAGACTGTCCCTTGGTATGGTCATGCGAAACAAAGGTTTCCTGCTAGGGTGAAGAAAGCGCTAGGGGAGTCTGAGAAGAAGCGACGTCGACGGAGATAAGTAGAAGGCAGAGAAGGTTAGGCGGCCCGACACTTGTATTTTGTTCTTGTTATACATAGTCCTCAGTTCTGAGACATTACTATACTGATGGCCCGGCGATCATCGTGATCTCTAAACTCAGCGAGGAGGAAGATAACCGTTCCTCATATAGACTCACTATACTACAGTACTCGGTATAGATCTCGGCGGCGCAGAGCACCTCATACATGCAGCCTAGAGCTCATGTTCCTCAACCACTACCTGCGTCGAGCAACTGTTTCTCGATTTTCGGCTTCTACCCTACCAGACCTTTGACGACAGGAGTCCGCTCTAACCAGCACTTTTCCATTGGTCCTAATGGCGAGATCTACAGCTTCGCGTCCGAGGCACTGGGCATGCCTGCATCGCGGGACTACGACTAGACTTTGGGTAGAAAATAGGTCCGAATGAGAGATACGCCATAGAACTCAAGCTGGGCTGGGTATGCACTCGAGCACCTGGCTCACTCGCGACTCTACCTAGTCCAAATTCGTCGCCATCAAGGTTTTGACGGGCTATTGGACTGGGATGTGTCGAACTTGATGTGGCGTAGAGATAGCATTCACGTCCAACAGGCGGGAAGACGTTGACAATCACGTGGCTTGTGCGCTACGAATCAAAGTGAGCGAAGATGGATACCGAGGGAAACCGGCGACTTTGAAGAAGACACTGGAGAAGTTCGTGAGCCTATTGGTTGCTGAGACTTCTCAGCTTAGGGAAATATATTCTCACGCAGGTGAAAGAGGACGAATGAAGCACACGGGAAGCAGACAAGGCCGTCATCAAAGAAATCAGAATCAGTGTTGGTAAGTACTCAATCAGTCTTCATTTTCGCAAACTGCCAAAAGAACATGGACACAAAACTAACGTGAGGGAAGATGAGAGACGACAAAAAGGTAACTGGAAAGAAGACGATCGGTGAGCAAGAGCACCACTGGCAGGACTGTGGTCACTTTGCTTGTGTGGCGAAATTTGACTCCGCTCCGTTCGCACGGCAAGCCTGTGTGCATGATCGACAAGTTGTATCAGGTACACGTTGTGTCTAACGTCCTGTATCCGTCGCGGTGGTGGTGAGAGGTCAGTGGGCATTTTCAAGGCATCCACCATAAGTAACTTGGTTTGATCGACTAACGACTCGTGACGAATGATACACTCATGTTTCGTTAAGTCATTATCCGATAAACGGCTCATACATGATACGACGCGTTCCGCGCAATCAAGTCCTCTTTGAACGCGTTAAACTCATCAGCATACTCATCGTAGACCACTCCGTCAGATCCTCCCTCAACAGCCGCAGCAGCCGCGAAAGTCGACGTCTGGATATCACAATCATCACCACCACAGACAGTCGCCCGGTTCAGATTCTTCGCTAATGGACCTTCAAGTTTTTTCAGAACAGTTCATGATGACGATAAGCGACAACGAAATCGCTCACCAGTAGGTCCAGAAACATAGTGGTACTGCCCAAAGATGCCATACTGGCGATCGTCGCTGTTGGGGTACTGCTGGTCGCCCCACTTACCCAACCACGAAAGCCACGACACACCCTCCGCCTCCTGCTTGGCTCCCCCAATATCCGCTCCCTCAGCGGGCGTGAACGCCGACCCGTCATACCAGAACCCTCTAAAGTTCTTCGTCACATCCCACAGCGTACCCGCATCCGTCGTATCATGCAGAAGCCCAAACGGCAGGCTGTAATCCTGCTCCCCGGCGGTCGCGTAATTCGCGTGCGTCCCGGTCGCGATGTACACCTTTGGCCGGCCATCGAGCTTGTCGATCGCGTCGTACGTATACGACGTCCCGCCCGAGTGCGCAGAGAGGTACACGTTCTGCGGCACGCCGTTCACGAAGCGCACCATCGAGTGTTCCCAGTCGCCGACGTGATTGCCAAATCTGATTCCCAGTACTGTGTTGCCTGGTTGCGTGATGAGACTCGGAGCAGGGGACAGATAGCATGGAAGACATACCGCGATTGTATGAGTAGAAGTAAAAGTAGAATACATCTACTATGCCATCAGACTTTGGGACAGCGATGATGGTAGCCGGGGCGGTGGAATAGCCTGATGAATCCGGTTTGTTGTTGGCGGATACGAGCCAGGCGGGGTTGTCCTCAACGTTATCATTCGACGTCAAATAAGCATCAGTGGGGACTGCGTTCAACGACTCTACAGTCTGCGTCGAGGCGACGGGAGCGAAATTGATCTGCAGACATAAACTTCTCATTGGTCAAGCTGGACAGACACTAACCTGTGGCGTGGTGTGCTCAAGGTGTTCCGTGATATCTGACGCCCAGTAGGTTTCGCCGGAGTAGAAATAAGCATAAGGAGCGTAGATGAGAGCATAGTCTGGCAGAGCGGCGCGTTTGACGTGAGAAATTCGCTTCGCCACGACTGCACCAATCGCAGAAGCGCCTACACCGAGCAAAGAGAGAACAACGGCGCTGGTGCCGACAAACATTGTGGGTATGATAGAGGGTGGTATCCAAGAGAATCAAAGCCAAGAGTCCCTTCTCCCGAAGCTTCATTCCATCTCGACATTATAAGGCTTGCCAACTCCGCCACCTGATGCATTCACATGGCGAACGGCGAAGCAGAACAAGCATACGTATTGAAATGTCGAGTGTGCGTAGAGCGGGAAATGGCACGCATGTGCAGCTTTCCAGAATGAGATAAAGAGAAGAAACCGCATCAGGACACTTCCGTTGCGTGTGCGCATCGAGCACATGTGGGTGGAACCATGGTGGTCGCTAAGACACATGTCATGTTCTCTAACCAATGGCGTCAGCTTGGGTAAAGCGACCGGTGCAACACAATACGGGGTTCTGATAGAAAGCGACGTCTCGTCAACAAGGATGTACGTGAGCTCCACAAGCCGCCGCCAACGTCTGAACCAAGGAAATTCGAGCAGAGAAGGGACTAGCCAATTGCGCGCTATTGGGAGGCAAGTAAGTTCAACAAGTTGGGCAGATCAAAGGCTGGTTTCGGCATTTGCCTATGCTCAGCTTCTTCTAGTAACGGTAGGTGCCGGCGAAAGGGTTCAAAATCGCATTGTATGTGCGCGATGATGTACTACTTCTTGCAAACATACTACTAGAGTAGAAGGCCCACCCAAGCCAAGCTGAACAAAGGCGCTGTAACAGACAACGGTCTACAACGGTACCGAGGAGATGGGCAGAGCCAATAGAGACGAAAAGGAATGGCGCGCGACTTGACACCCAAAGACAGTGTCAGATGCCGGGATATCCAAACAACACTGGGGCGGCAAACACACGCTTCGGACTTTTAATGTGGCGCTCTCTTGTTAGCATAGGAAGAGGGGAAGGGGATGTAGCAGTGCGCCAGCGGGCATGGGTAAGGGCCTCAACATGACCGTCCTAGGAAAACGCAGACAGCTGTGATACCCATACAAGTAGGAGTGCATTCATATGGCTTGCACCACGGATATGGCAAAGTCTGAGGCTGAGAGGCGGAATGGGTGTGTGTGCAGTGATATCTATATACATATCAGAAGGAGTGTAACGACGCATCAAACAAACCCATGAATGGCTATCCACGAGACGCCGGCAGAGGGATGCGGCTGCGGGAGCTCTGGCTCTGTGTCTCGGGGTTGCGGAGGACGCGACACATATGAGAATGACGGTGGCCGCATGACGTGGCAGTGTTTAGGCTAAGGCTCGAGAGCCCCAGCCGAGAACTACGCGCTGGAACTGAGTGTCAGCCTCAGCCTCGGCATGCGCCACGAATTCATTTCAAAGCTCAAGTGAGTACTGCTTGACGACTTTGTTCACTCAAGTACTCGCCTATGTAAGATCAGCAGTGTAGAAGCCCAATCAAAAAGCGTTGAGGTTGACTTTCTCTCCCCAAATCGACCTCAACGCTTTCCAAAGTGGCACGATACAAATACAAATACATCGAAGCGCTCACAACGCACTCGATACTAAAGACTATCCGCTCTACCACTCGACGCAGGACGATGCTCTCCTATTTGCGTTGAGAATGATTGTGGTGGTCTTGAGAGAGCGTCGTCACCCTGTAGCGGGAGGTAGAGCGGATGATGCAGTGCAGTAGCGGGCAGCTCGCCAAAATGAGGATCAATACCATTTAAATGATTGACCGTCATTTTGAAGGGCTAACAGTTACTACTGCTTTGCAGACACAACACGCCCTGAATTCTAACTCCAGCCCATGCTGTAGTACGCCGCGCGCGCGGCTTCTTCCTTAGCGACCTGCTTATTGCCGCCCGAGCCCATACCCTTCTCGATCCCATTAACTAAAAGAAGAGTACTTAGTAAACTCATGAAATGGATATGCGGAAAAGAACTACTCACCAACACAAGTAACAGTCCACTTTCCTGCGTGCGGCGGCCCAGAAAAATCAGCTCTGTACTCAACATTGACTCGCCGTTGAGCAGCAGTCTGGTTGAAAAGCGGTAAAAAGGCGAGTCCAGGTTGAGCCGGAGCCATGGGATTCGGAGTCGACAGCTTGGCCTGGTAAGGGGGCGGCGGAAGCGTGTGCTTATTGCTCTGCTGCGGTGGCGGAGGCTTGCTCATGGACGGGGGAGTAAAGGCATTTGGTGTGGGGACGTGTGATGGCTGGAATGATGGTTGGAAGGAGGGCGTGGGAGGCTGTTGGAAGCTCGGACGGGGCTGCTGGAACAACATCGGCGGCGGCGGCGGAGGCTGTGGCATGGTACGCATCGGCTGAAGAGGAGGCGGAAGCGCAGGCGCTGGATTATGACGCATGAACGGCTTATACTGGAAAGATGGGCCCGAGAGAGCAGGCGGAGGCGGAGGCGACCGCATCGGGGCCATCTGCGGAAGATTAGCAGGAGGCGGAGGAGGCGGTTGGGAGAACGTCATATGCTGTGGTACTGAGCGTTCGAACCTGGCTTGCGGGGACGTGGAGGGCAGACTCTTGAATTTCTTGGACGGCTCCATCCCGAGGAGTGACTCGACCCAGTTCTTGACAGCGCTGAGTCCCTGCTCGGTGAAGACGGCGCCGACGTAGGCATTGAAGAGATTGCAGGTGTCCTGACAAGACTCAATATCATGTTCCGGATGTCGATAAGAGTGACGCCCACCTCGCGCGATGTCAGCGTCGCAAATTTGTCGGGGTGGCACCGCAGCTTTTCGCGCATCGAGTACTTGTTGACCCATCCGTTGATATTCTCGAAAGAAATAGTGTCTTGGACTCGTGTCTGCAGTTCCGTCAACATTCCGTCAGTCCGAAACCTTGTTGTGGCTCACCTCCAGCTCGGGCACGCTGAGCATGGGCCGCTCGCCCATGAGCGCATCCAAGACAGCCATTTCCAAGACCTTCTGTCCGAGCACACCAAGCCTCTCGTTGTCGTCAAACTCGGCGGGACTAGCACCTGGCCGTCTGAGTGATTTGTGTGTAAAAACTTGTAGATATTTATCGGGGCCAATCTTGGGCGGAGCATCATCGTCTCTGCCATGCTTAGCACCAGTGGCCATGGTGGAGAAAGTGAGATGAGATGAGAATCACAACGGTTGCAGCACCCGTTAATGTGTGTCCTTGACCGTTGTTCTTCATGGTCAAAAAGAGTCAAGAGACGGTGATCACCCACCTTGTTTTCCCTTGTTGTCAATGTGATCGACCCTGTCTGCTCTTTCTGCACCCGCTCTGCTTTGGCTCTGCTTCTGCTTGTAACTGCCAACTGCTATATATACAGCTCCGGAACCGTCCAGAATGTCGTTGACAATTATTTGGGGTTTCTGCTGTACGGTTCCGAAGCACATCAGGCATTATATCATCGCCGACACCTCCAAAAGGAAGCTCGAGGCTGTCATGACTTCAAGTTCCACTTATTTACTCAACTTAGCCTCCCACCACACGTAAGTCAAAACACATATAGTGCATCAAAAGCATACAACAGAACGACAACAAAAGAAGACACTCAAATCACAATCACAATCACAAACAGAAACAGCGAAAACGATTAAAAACAACCCATCTCCCCATACATATCATAAGTATCTGAATTATTAAATATCAAATCAGCCATTCACAAACGAAAACATTTAATTAAAACGGCAAACTACCAGATTTGAGGAACTGGTGGGAGGTAGTCAGTCGGCAGCAAAAACGCATTCATCCCGTGCTGCGTGAACATCTGCCCGCCCAGAGACTGGTCAGAGATCCACACGGGCGTCTGTTCCTGCTCCGTCGCCCCGTGGATCCCGAGCCCGCGCCAGATGTGGTCAGCCTCACCGGGCTGTAGCGAGTATTGGTACGCGGGAGGCGGCGCGCTGCCGTCCGGGTACGTCGAGTACACGTAACCTCCTCCTCCTGGAGCTCCGGCACCAGGCGCAGGTGGGGCGTCCATAATCATCGAGAGCTGAGGATGCGACATCCTCCCCGACGTTGGTGACCGCGACGAGGAGCCCGACGACGTCGACATCCTCCGTGTCTGAAATCGCTTGAGCATCAACTGAAGTGTCAACGCGTACCGCTTGCCCGGAACTGTATGATCACGTTGAATAGTGGCAAGAAAACGATATGGTTGACGTACCTTCAGCCATAAGGGCGGCGAGTCGCTCTACTAAGTGTTTAATCTCTTGTAAATCACAGTCATTCGGGCTGTAGGATTAATGAGATGGACGTCCATGAAACAACCTAAACCATACAATAGGCGAGCCAAACGCAGGAGGAAGGATGCGGTGAACGTTGCTGTCGCATGTGTATAATGAACAGCTATGATCGAGTCAAGATCATGCAGGTGGGCAGCCAAAAATTGAAGAAGCTTACCGTACTTGAGGCCTTCCTTGTATGCCGGCGAATTGATAGTGATATCAATGCTCGACCTCGCAATATGGATCGAGCGTATCGCCACCTCTCTCTGCGGCGGAGGCATTTTCTCGACATCCTCAGGACCATTGATTCCTCTCAGAGCTACAGCATTGTGGAATAACTCCGAGTGCAATTGTTGAACCTTGAGACTCTGCCTATAGAATGCTAAGATTCATGATTAGTGGCGTGTATAGGTAAACGTTGGTGAGTACGTACCAGCGTCTCCGTACTTTTGGGAAAAGGCCGCGTCCCATGTAGCGAACCACGCTTGGAAGGCTTGGTCCGCTCTTCCTAGCTCCTCAAAGTCTTGCTCGCGGACCGGACCTTCTGTCAATGACAGCGCATTGTGCAGCCTTTCTCGGAGAGCCATCATCTCTACCGTGGAGACTAAACGCATGTCATCCTCAATGGCGAGAGGATGCTGTAGAAGAAGACGGCAATTGCGGATGCTATCGTCATCCTTTAGAATCGCAGGTCGCCCTGTTCCATATGATAGTCTGGCATGTGTTGTGAGGGTCATGATAACCACGTGTCGGTAAACTCACTGGTGTTCGAACAGATACAACGTAAACCAAGTTCGGCTAGCTACGACCAGTTCCCGATCGTCAGTAGCATTGGCCTGGTTGTTGGTGATGCGCTGCAGCAGCATTGGCCACGCCTTGTGTAGCGCTGCATATTTCAGTCAGAGGGGCACTCAACGTAGATGAATATCACCGACATAACTCCAGTGCCATACGGACTGCATGTCCCCCACTCAACCAGCCCATTGTCAGACCACCCAGACACCAACACTAGTCGTAAATTAGTGAGACTCTTTCACATTAGAAAAGAAAAACAGACGCATGGATTGGACAGCTTCCACCTTTGATACAGGAACGAAAAGCGTTGCGCACGATATCGCCTGCACTTCTTCAAGGCACCTCAAGTATGTCTCACTTGGTTTACCTTGAAAGCATTAGCCAGGTGATGGGTCAGATCTCGAACGACTGACCACCGCCGTCTCGTACTCGCGCAGCCACCATACAGATGGCGTTAACAGCGAATGGAGATCGTTCGTGCAACACGTCAAAGGTGTCTGTCTTGGAGTCGAACACGGGTCTGCAGAAGCACGTTGAAGAAAAAAAATTGGTGGGGAGAGCAGAAAAACGCCACAAAAATGTGGAACACCCATGGTAATAGCTGAAAA
This sequence comes from Mucidula mucida, assembly GCA_015501055.1. Lineage (NCBI taxonomy): Eukaryota > Fungi > Basidiomycota > Agaricomycetes > Agaricales > Physalacriaceae > Mucidula > Mucidula mucida. The sequence goes on along the minus strand of JADNYV010000519.1, from coordinate 2,714 downwards.
CAATTGAGTTGAGGGTGGGATGAAGAGACTGAGATATTCACATCCTGAACAAATCTCGAGCTTCGGCTTCTGTAATGATATTTTTGGAGACCACTGCGCAGAAATCAGTAAACAACGACCTGAAAGGAAGCAGAATCCTACCATCTGGAAAAGTCATGATCCGGGACGTTTTGTGCCGCACTTTGCGCCTCTTTGCGGGTCTTTCCCCATCGGCAGGTGTACGGGGCCGACTGTCGCCACTGTCGCCATTTTCCTAAGATCCGTTAGAAAAAGATTAAGAGAAAGATGACAGAGGAAGCTCACCTTGGCTGCACGCTCGATTGCGACGTCAGCCAAGCCCCCAATACTTCCCATGGAGCTACGAGGCCTGAAGCAGGCAGTTCCCCGTTATCATCCTCACCATCCGATGAAGCACCGCTCGATGCCGGACGTTTCCCAGTCGTGGATGGCTGGAAGCGAACTGAGGACACATTCCCAGGAGGCTGTTGCTGTGGGACTGCTCCAGGCTGACCCATTGCCTGCAAGGTTGAAAATGGCGGTAGGACATTACTTTGTGGCGGGAAGCCGGGGTAGGGCCAGGCGGAGGTGCAAACATACTTGGAGGCCCAATCTGCTGTTGTGGGGGAGGTGGAGGGGGATTTGCATATTCGCTGCCCGGGGGCGGTGGACCACCAGGGAGTGGTCCTCCAACAGGTGGGTACCTTGGTCGTGAACCACCAGGAGTGTTAGTTCCCGGCCCGCGGGCATAGGTGGGCGGCCCGCCTACAATGTTGGGTGGCTGGCCTTCGGAGTGAACTGAGGTCGGCGTTGGCGCACCGGGCGACTGCATCACGGGCGATTGCTGGAAGCCAGGTGGCATGAACTCGGGGGGAGGCCGTTGATGCATGGGTGGGATACGCAAAAAACCTTGTATATCCGCTAGCTGGTTGAGGATCACGGACTGGCCGTGTCTGATCTCGACGACGTGTGCTTCGAGGCTACGAATGCGCCTAGAAAGAAGAAGAGAGAAAATAGTAATGAGATGCACGGTAAATGAACCGATCGGGAGATGCTAACTCAAGACCCGCTTCCCCGGTGAGTGTCGCCTCGCGTGAAGGCTTCTCAAATAGGCATTCAAGGCCCGTATTCCGACAACGTCTACAAGGAGGATTATCTGCTCCCTCACAGCGCATTTTCTGCCGGCGACAGGAATCTTTTGGTGGTATTGAGCATGAGCAAGACGTGTAAAGGAGCGTGCAAGGAGGCAGACTTACGCAGGCGCCTATATCCACGAAAAAAATGGCATTTAGCATCAGAAAAACAGGCGTACAAGTCAGAGACATACGTGGGACCCGATTCAATATCTTGGCCGGCGCCGCTTTGGTATCGCGTTTGTCTCCATGACCATCGTTGAATCCATCGGCATTCTTCGGCGCCGCGCTACCTGGCATCGGATTCATAGCCAGCTCGTAGACACGGTGGAGAGAAGGAAAGATGCAAATTGAACTGATTGAGGTACGTGACACGGGACGACCTGATGCGTTCCAAACAAGCGCAACATGAACTTGCCAAAACTGATCATTGATCCTTCGGTCATTGCGAATGCCCGCGAATAATAACTATTCTCTGCATTTACACGTGTTCAAAATGATGCATAAATGTCCAAGCTGTATTCTACACCATCATACCTGTCAACGATGGAGTGGCGAATTTCTGCGATATTTTGTTTACCCGACGTCTTCCCACAATACTGCTCCGAGTAAATACACCCCTGTGGGACCCTAACCTTACTCAACCGGGACACGACTGCGGTACGGCAATCGCCGGCCGCGGTGTAGTCAGTCACAAGCCGAGCCGGGACCGTGTCACTTCTTTTACTCTTGCCACTCTCAAAGATGTTCACCCTCTTGTTTTCGGCACTATGGTAGGCGTTGATTCTGCCTAGTCTGCTGAGCCATTATACTTATATATACGCAGCGCTTGGTTCGCATTCTTCTTGCCGTGTTTTGCCACCTACAAGGTCCTCTCAACGACCCATCTCTGAGCCAGAACTCGAGCGCATTTCCATGTACTGGTCGGTCGTACGTGTCCTTTTGGCTCTTGTTGTCGACATCTCATCGCGCCTGTAGATCGCCGCTTTTGTTGGGTTCGAGTATCTCGCCGGTTGGCTTGTCAGCTGGTATGCAGTCGGGTCGTGTGCGCCTCAGACACCTGCCTAATTCGTCCTCCTCAGGTTGCCTTTCTACTGGGAAATCAAAACCGTCTTCTTTCTGTTCCTCTCTCTGCCTCAGACGCAGGTACGTTGGTCTTGTCTTTCCTCGTCGCTCTGATCCTAAACTGTACAATTCTAGGGATCTACCTACGTGTACAACACTTATCTCAAACCCTTCTTCGTCCAGAACGAAAACGCCATTGAACAGGGCATCGGGGCCCTCCAAAAAAGTGTTATCAACTTTGTCCAAACTCGCTTTACCGCAGTTTGGGATCTGCTCTGGAGCGTCATCAACAAGACCCCTCCCCCAGGACAGCCTCCTTCTGCTGCTCCCCCAACTCCCAACGGTGCTTACACCATCGAAAACGCGTTGGGCTTGTGGCGCACGTACGGCCCTTCCCTTGTGAGTGCTCTGCAGTCTGGGAAGCCCGCAGGACACGTATCCTCCGTTCCCTCTCCGGCCAGCGCTTCCTCCACATCGGTCAATTCCGTCGGTGTTGATCGCCGTACATCCGGAGTTCCA
>JADNYV010000518.1:0-24237 GCA_015501055.1 Mucidula mucida | reverse complement strand
AACTGTATTGTTATCGTCTTGTAATCATGTGAAGCAGAGTCTCGAACGTCAAGACAAGTCGCGCCACATATTATTGGACTCATCATGGCATATCATCTCCGACTGGTGTGCATTTTTCGTCTTGATAGGTCTAATGCCTGACTCGTGATTCCTCCGAGCCCTCCCCTTAATTACTCAGAGGTACGAGTGATGTCGATGGCGACTCGAGGCGTCCGAGAGGATCGACCACGTTATGCATTTCGTTATACCGTTATCAGCGTCGTTTAAAGTATCCTCTTTGCTAGTCTCGGGGTTTGCGTAAATCGACGCGCTGAGATACTCGGACATTGACAGTTGGTCTCCACGTTTGTAGGATAGATGAATTCATTGGGAGGAGACAGAGTGACCGGACCACGAGCGGACAATTAAAGAGACGTGCAACCTGGAATTCGATCATGATCTTGAGTACGGTATCTTGGAACCACTACGAAATCGTTCTCCATGTCGCTGAGCTACAATGCTTTACACGGCTTACTTCTTTTGAATCTCTGCTGACTGGCTTATCGATGGATGCACGATGAGCTAAATACTAGGAGAAGATCGTGCTTCGCAAACTCAGCATAGCTGCTATTCTTAGTTGGATGGCAGGCATTGCTGTCGAGGTCAAATACAGTATGCACCTCTAATTGAAATCTCCTTTCATAGCATAGCTGAACACACCAATCGCCCCTCAGAGCGCGCTGTGCGGCGCCACATAGTGGCAGTGCCGCTGGTACCTCAATGACGTCGATCACTTAAACTCTCTCAGCCACCTACCACCACTATGTCCGCTCAGTCACAGTCCGACTCCCTGATAGACATGGCGAAATCAGCGATATCCGCCTTGATTGAATCTGCGCATACCACCGACTCTCCGGCGAGCCCGTTCGCCCAAAACGCGCAGATATATGTGAACCATGCGGGGCCCGTCTCACTCGACGCGTTTCAGGCGACGTTGGCGCACAAGTTTGGAGCTGCGGCGGGGGTGCAGATTGAGTGGAAGGAGATCTTTGAGGATGCGGTGAGCGTTCAATGCGTTCATGATAGAAGTTGTTAACGACGTGGAGCAGGAAGCAGGCGTTGTAGCTGGATTTGCGGTTATAACGCGTTCGATGAAGTTTAGGATCCGCGTGGGGCCAGCGCAGATGCTGACATCTGCTATGATAAGTCTCAAGTGAGTGTTCTACTTGGACGGCGCTCCACGAGGTCATGATCCTTGCCATCAGACTGGAAGAAGAAGACGGCAAAAGAGTGATCTCGCAAATGTTCTTCACCTCGACTGACAAGGCCGCTCCAATTCATCTAAATCCTGTTGCGTAAACGAAAGAATGTTTTCTGGACCTTTGTACTAGTATCAGTGTTTTTATGCTTTCGATTTGATGTTGAGCGCTCGACATTATGTTTCTGAACTACTCAAACAGCTGCCGGGCCGCAGCCACCGGTGATCTGTGGCGCAGACTAAATGTTGATTGGTAACACTGAATGTAAATGATAGCCACCATTTATCCTGCAAAGCGGCAGTTCGTCAGTCAAGCCACCCGCGGAATCGCTTGAAATAGTTATCACCGGCGCTGATAGCTTTCTCCCCATTCCATAAGATCGTCATAACCACACTGGGATATGACTGTCATTCAAAATGATGGCGCGATGATTCGCGACTACTATTTATATTTTACAGAGTATAGACAAACATGGTGAAGCTCATGTAGACTTGCACCGATCCGCTGACAAGTTAGAAGGATTTCCCCACCACGACGGGAAGTCGACAGCGTTACCGCTTGCCCCGAATACAGCGAAACTGAGGATGAATAAAATGACTTGGCTCCCACCATCGAGAGCGGCTGACATGAGGTAGTTGTACTGAAAGCGCCGGAGGTCAGAGCGCTCATTGTGAAGAAAGTTCTACGACAAACCTTGACAAACCATCCAGGCCTGCGTGTTCTCAGCCACCACTGCGAGACGAATCCGATAACGAGACATGACCACCACTGGCCGTTGACCGAGTACGGGAGACTTGAGAAGCAAAGATAAGGAAAGCATGAAAGGTAGAGCAAGGAGGCACGTACTAGCCGATGTACAACGTTATGATTGGGATGTTCAGGTACTTCATCGTTTTCGCCAGCTTACTTTCGGGATTCGAGAAGTGATAAACGAGCCAGAAAGGAATAGGCGCGAGAAGCCCGATAACCCTGTTTCACGTTTGAATAGCGCATTCCATGCTCGAAGGGTGGAGGTCGACTTACATGCCAAACGGAATGATCCAATATCCGGCTGGTTTGCCATATGTGAAGAGTTCTTTTCCAAGAGCACCCATGGCAACAGAACCAGAGTTGATGGATTGAATTATCCACCCACTCCACTGAGGACTCAATGAGCGCGGGCAGAAAACATGATCAGAAAAGAGACTGACCACACGCGTACCAGTCGGGTCTTTCAGAACCTCGCGGTTATTCGTAACGATGGTTTGCATCACTGTGACGAGACTCGTCAGATTGCGGAGCGCAGATGAAGGTGGGATATCGTACTGGTGTAATTAAAGATGGATCCAAGGATAGAACCCGCCTTGACATTCATCGATGAGGAATAGACAGGAAGGCCAGCACGTCACTTACCATTTGCGCGGCAAACGTAGCACGAGGAGGCAGCTTGGTGTACTGGCCCAGCTTGAGATCTATACTCCACATTAGCGGGTTGAGCAACAGACTCAAGAACGAGACATACCTTGCAACAGATAGACAGTCTGGAATGCGGATGCATTGCCGAACAAGTTTGCATACATAACCGTTCTAAGGACGCCTGTGAGTACGACACACGTCGATCCAGTGGCTGAACGCACATGGGTTGACCAGGATGAATGAAAGCGGCGATGATCTGGACAGCATACTTGATCGCCAACGATAACCCGGTGGTTGCGGAAACTGTGCGGGATCAATAGACGTCGACGAGATGGCGAGATGGAACATACTGAAGCCAATGATGAGCGCGAAGAAGGCGGCCATCACTGTGAAGAGAATGACACTCCAGGCAGGAATCAGGACGGCGCCGTTGGGACCGGCATAGCCAAGACCGATGGACAGTGCCAGTGAAACGACGAAGAGTGCGGCATAAGCCCATTGTGGGACTTCGGGATACTTCTTCATTTCTAGGGATGACAGTTACAGGTATGCTCAAGAGGCGACCCAATATCGAACCTTCGTAATGCGGGTCATTGACGTCTGCATGTCCTTTGCGCAAAAACTGCATACTTCCAAATGCGTGTTTGAGGTCCTTCCAGTGCCATAAGAAAACATAAGTAATGGCGCTTCCAAGAGAAAGGTTGTAGCACAGTTGACTGATGGCGTAAGTTGTCGTATAGCGGGGAAGTCCGACCTCGGCGAGAGCCGTCTGGTTGAGGTGGAAGTTGCTGTCGATAACGGCGGTCTGGTCGTAGGTGTCGCCGTCTTCACCGAAGAGAGAACTGGACATCCACTTGAGATTGCGGCCGTTGAAGACGTTAGTGTAGTAAGAAGCCGTCAAGACGATATAGCCAAGGGCCATACCGACTGTAGACTGTTAGAAAACACGCCACCCTCATGAAGCCAGGTACGTACTGTACGAGTTAACCTCTGCAGGAACGTCAGTACAAGCCGTGATACACGGACAACAAATCGCTCACGAGTTTGGAGGGGCCATACAAGGGGGTTGCCTTGGGTGATAAGAGTCCAGGACAGTCCAAAGGAGAACATGCCAATGCCCTCGTTACTGGATCCAGCACCGAAGAGATTGCGAACAAAGTCGTGCCGACCGTTGTCCACAAGGCATATGATAGAGATGGCCGTAAGGAGCGGGAACTGTGCACGACACTTAGAGAACTGGCGCTGCGGGAGCGCTCTTGTACTCACCGGGTATTGAGGAATCCATTCCCAAAAGAAGATTGCGGCGAACTGTAGGGAGAGTCGAAAAGTGAGGGTTGGCATACATGACAGAAGCGTACCACGATCCAGAAGAATCTCCGTTTCTTGACGTTGAGTGCGCCGTCGAAGTGTAAACTCTGCAATAAGTTTACAACCGAAATATACGTGGGATAGAAGGCGCTAGTAAGATTTTGTGGTCGGTGATGTGTCCAACTCATGCTAGACTATGGATGCTCACTAAGTAGGATAGACAAGGAGATTTCTCACTGTGAGAAATGAGCACACGATCAAAAACATAGAGTGGAGTAACATACAGAGTCCGGCAATCCCATATCCAATCATTTGAGTAGCAAAGATTTGGAAAATGGCAACACCGGCGTTCAACTTGAGATCGTAGAATAAATCTGTGAGCGGCTAGTAAGCACTTTATTTGCTTAACGAGATAGTCCAAAATATCGCACCCATCGCGGCAATGACCTCCATTGTTGTGGAGACCGTCGAGGCGGTAGAAGCCATTATAACGATAGCAGTGTGCTCCCTGTGAAGATGAGGACAACATAGGCAGACGATCTCCAAAAATGACATACTTGATATTGAAGGGCCCAGGATTAAGATATTTCCAGTATCCGCGGGTAGGAATAAAACCTGGGCGAGCCGTGATAAATTAAACGTTGAGCTGGCCGAGCGTAATGACGAACCGGCCATGCCTTCGCCTAGAACGTAGGCAATGATCAAACAGAACAGCTGAGATACACTCGCATTCTGTGGCTTGAACGTGTATATTGTGGCAAGCACCTGACGGAAGTAACAACTTGAGTATCAAGTCTTCAAGTCGCGGGACACTTACAGCTGAGAAGGCGCTCAAGCCAATTCCCAGGAAGACCAATCGGAACGTGAAAATTGGTACATCGGGATCATCGCGAGTCGAGATGACCTATGAAGATATTCAGTGACCGAAGAAGAATGAGACGGCGGTAGACTTACCTGAACAGCAACGTCTTCAGCCTTCTGGATAACAACCTCATCATCCAGCACATCCGAGATGTCGCTAGAAACATCGACTTTCTCGTAGGACACATCAGTCACAGCCGACTTCTCAACGTCCTGGGAGTCCTTCTTGTCCAGCTGCGGGAGCGCAGCAATATCGTTGACGCTCGTCATTCTGCGGGAGGGCACGGAAGGAAGTCCTAAGCATGAATGGGAACTCCTTCGTATTTATCGTTATCATGCACGGAACGCCCATTTGGGTTTATCTATGGGCTGGATAGCACGCGCATCAATCATATCGAAGTCCTCCACTTATTCCAGGCATGCGGATTGGCTCGGCGTGATCCAAAGGGAAGATCGGACATGCCTGCGCCCTGGGCTCGACGGAATCATTGATAAAGGATTTCTAAGGATGATGTATAGCCTTCTAGAGCTAGAGCAGACATCTAGCTGGTTCAGAGTAGAGCCAACGATTTATTGGAATTATTAGGAACGTCTAACTGGGAAGTTGGTGGGAAAAAATGTGTTGATCGTGACACGTGCTCTTGCGTGCTTTCTCGTGTGCTCCCAACTTCAAAACAATTCCTCGAGCTCTTCGAACGTAGGAGATTCATACGTCCACCTTTCTGTCGTCCCTCCAAGAAGAATCTTTGTCACTCGTAGCGCTATCTTTGAAAGGCACCGTTCTGACAACGATGACAAGTCAAAATCTTAATTATTCAGACCTTCAAGGCCGGATGAGATCGTACGCATAATCGTTGAATTGCAGCCAACATTCGCCTAAACATTCGCCTGCCGCATAACAAGGCACAGCGCCGCTGATAGGTCTAAGCTCTATCATGCGGAGTATAAGATAGATACGCCGATAAGCATTCAGCGCTTATCTGCAGGTCATTTCTGTCTGCTGTGCTTTGCCATCCATGTCTGGACTTCTCCTCCCACTATTGTCGTTCTCGCTCTACGCGGTAGGGGAGTGTCACTCCCAGCACGCGTTCTCCAGTGTTCAAATACCCAGCGTGGACATCGCGACCGAGCCATGGACGGCAAAATACGGAGCGCAGGTTGACCTTGGGTATACCGGTCCGCTCAGCTTCTCGCACTTCCCGTATGCACGTTGTCTGGAGGATGCTTCCCAGCCATTTGACATAGGCATTATTGGATTCCCCTTCGACACCACCACGTCGTATCGGCCTGGTATGCAGCCAGCCAAATCGCATAAGTGCACCTTGTTCTTATAACCCTTTCCAGGCGCACGGTTTGGACCTTTTGCGATCCGATCCGGATCGCGTCGACAGCACCACAACAGAGGATACACGCTGACTTGGGACTCGAGTCCATACGACCATGGCTCGAGCTTGATGGATTGCGGAGATGTGTGTAGTGATTATTCTTTTCCGCTCTCAAATTAATCTGTCTGGAGGTTCCCGTCTCCGCGTATGATAACGCGAAAGCTATCGACCAAATGGAAGCTGCGTACGACACGCTTTTGTCGCGTCCAGTCATGGGCGGTATCAGCGAAGCGTACAAGTCGCGTACTGCGGCATTCGCCAAAGACGGCAAGGAACATCCTCGCATCGTTACTTTAGGTGGGGATCATACTATTGTAAGAGCTTCATTTCGTAGGGGTTTTGAATACGATGCTTAGATTCAAACCCTGAAAGGTCCTCCCCATCTTGCGTTCTCTGAACAAAGTCTACGGACCGGTCTCCGTCATCCACTTTGACGCCCACCTGGATACATGGCCACCTATGGCCTTCGGCGGTACAGAACAAGAGCGCATCACCCACGGCACCTTTTTCTCCATCGCCCACGAAGAGCATCTCATGACGAACACCAGCATCCACGGCGGAATCCGCTGCAAAATGCTCGTACGCCCCTTCCATATCTTTCCTCTTCACCCCCTTCTCAACCATAACACTGACAGGGCATCGAAGATATGGAACACGACGACACCGTCGGCTTCCAAGTTATCAGCACAGACGACATCGACGACTACGGCATTCTTAACGTTATAAAAAAGATACGGCAGCGCGTTGGCGACAGCCCTGTCTACCTCAGCTTGGACATCGACGTTGTCGATCCTGGTTTGGCGCCCGCAAGTCAGTTTTCATTTATACCTTTCTTTTCCACCGAGGCGGGTCTAACGCGACTTAAATAGCTGGAACCCCCGAAGTCGGTGGGTGGACTACTCGCGAGGTGAAGCGTATCCTTCGCGGTCTGTCGGGCCTCAATTTTGTCGGCGCTGATATAGTGGAGGTCGCACCGGCTTATGATCATGGTCTGCCTCCGCCTAATACTCCTTTACGTGGTTGACTTGACTGTTTTTGTGTCTAGCCGATATTACTGGGATCGCAGCGGCTGATATCGTCGCCGACTTCCTCGTCATGATGCAGCTCGATGTGCCACCGAAACCCCATGTTGGACCGTTCACACCGGAAGACTTGAACTGGTGATTACGACGAAACTCAGAACGCGCGTATATAGGGTTGTTATGAATAAAGATACCATCTACTCCTCCCCCGATTCAGTACGTTTAATCGTCTACAGAACAAGCGGGAAGATAGATTCCCAAGATGTACCTAGGGTGCTCTCGCTACCTCAAGAACCACCGGGATGATCGGAAGTGGCCGGAAACTTTGAGGGTTTAAGAATGGAAGAAAAGAAAGCTACGGGTGCCACCTGATCGCAGTGGAGTCAGTGTGCCCAACTTTCGCGAAGTAACACCGCATGTGGAGGACGAGAAAATGATTGATTGCGAGCTTGTCTTGCATTGCCGAAGGCCAATGCTGTTTACAGATACATATCATTGCTTGCTTGATCACGCCTGGCAAGACTTGAGTGATTTCCAGAGTATGTATTAACCTGCCCGATACGTTCCTATAGAATTTGTTCGTCTAATACTTCTATTCACCGCAAGGTAACCAATTCTGCGATAACCTGTTAGTAACATCAAGCATCACACATATATTAGACTCACCTTCAGCACTCGTAGGATGAATGGCAACGGTATCATCAAGGTCCTTCTTCGTCGCGCCCATCTTGACTGCAACACCGAAGCCCTGCAAAACTTCATCGCTACCTGCACCACAAATGTGCACACCGATGACCCGCTCTTCGGAGCCGACACAGACCAACTTGTAGAACGTCGGCTCCTTGTGCTCTTCATCGATCATGGAAAAGTACAAGCTGCGGAACGACGACTTGTCTGTACCATTGTCAGCTCGCAAAATTCAAGGCGTCATGAACACGCACAGATCTTGACTTTATCTCCATACTTCTCACGCGCCTGTTCCTCAGTGAGGCCGACAGTGCCGATGGGAGGGTGCGAGAAGACGACAGAGGGAATGTTGTCGTAGTCGAGCTTCTCCTGCGCGTACTGTGGGCCACCGAAAAGGCGATTCGAAAGTCTACGTCCGGCGGCAATGGCAACAGGAGTGAGAAGCGCTTTACCCTGGATGTCTCCAATGGCAGTTATACCCGGAACGTTTGTCTGCTGGAAATTGTCGACCACGATGTTGCCCTTTTCGTCAAGGTTGACGCCCAGTTTCTCCAAGCCAAGTCCCTCCGTGCAGGGCTTACGACCTATAGCCCAGAGGATTGTGTCGACAACAAACGACTCGCCATTGTCCAATGTGACGGTCTTCTCACCATCCTCACCAGCCTGACCCTCGACCTTGACGACCTTGGCCTCCTTGGAGATAGTCAAGCCCGACTTGACCATCCACCCTTCGACGACGTTGACAATATCGGCCTCGAAACCGCGCAGGATGCGCTTGCCTCGGATGACCATGCGTACTTGGCTACCGAGACCATTGAGTACACCTGCAAGCTCGACACCAATGTAACCACCACCGACGACACAAACACGTTTAGGCTGCTTCTCGAGCTCAAAGAAGCCATCGGAAGTTATGCCAAGGCTGGCACCAGGAATAGTCTCCTCGTTTGGGATGATAGGGAAACCTCCAGCGGCGATGCAGATTTGCGAAGTGTTTAGAATGTAGGGCTCGCTGCCATCCGCAGGCTCGACACGGACTTGTGTGGGTGAGACAAGGGAGGCGCGTCCTTCGTGAAACTCGATGCCTTCTTTGTTGAAGTTGGAGTGGTAGATACCGTTGAGTTTGCGAATATATGCGTCTCGTTGCGGCTTGAAGGTTTCCCAGCTAAAGTTGGCCTCAGGCGGAGTAGTGATGTGATACCCAGCAAGCTGCTTGGTGGTCTTTTCGAATAGATCGGACGCATGCCACATGATCTGGGAACTTGGTCAATGGCGTGAACTAATGGGATGTCACTGATCTTCCCGCGTCCATGGTATCGACAGCTTTCATGGGAGATTCCCGATACAATGTAACGGCGGGAAGTCATGCGCGTCCTACACACCTTTTTCGGTACACATCCTTAAGAAACGTCAGAGCCAAACTCACATGAAAATGCCGGGAACCTACCAACGTTGACACACGTTCCACCGAGATGAGGTGTCATCTCCACTACTGCGACTTTCTTGCCGTACGACGCAGCTCGACGAGACGTTCCACTACCTCCGCTACCGCCACCAATAACAACATAGTCGTAATGGTCAGTCGTGGGTTTGTTGAAGATGGGAAGTGGGGGCATTGTTGAGTATTTTCTGGGCGCGTTTAGGGAGGAGGTAAGCTGGCGGTGTCTTGTCAGTATTTGTACCGTCTGGGAACACGGATATAACGAACGCGATACAATCTATGAACAGCGGTCGACGTGGGGGAACGGCAAGCCAGGTTTCTGGCAGGCAGCAGCGTCAGTGGCGGTCTTAAATAAGAGGCGATCATGCAGATTTGCAATTGATGATTCATAATGCGCGATACGGAGCATGTGATCAGACACGAAAATCGCACAGTACAGTGGGGCTTCAATGGCGAGTCTTACCAATGTCAAGATACGGCTTGAAATCCGAAAGCAAAGATGTACTGGAGTCGACATGATGCTGATCGGGGAGTAACGGCCATCGCGGTTGATTGACAGGGCAATGTACAAAGTTACTTGGAGTACATACAGTTCATCGTCTCGTGTGGTACCAGATCATTCAAGGAAGGGACAGTACTCACACATGTTCACGTTCTAGCTGTAATTGTGGCATGACAGCCTGAACTCGGTGTATGTCTTCAGCTGCTCGAATATCTTCAGTTAGAAAGGTTCATCAATAACCGGATGTCTGTGGTTCAGGAAAACTTACTTTCATGGTCGAAGAAGGCGGACGCCGTCGACAATCTCACCCACAAAGTCAGGAAAAGTGGCGCGCGCTTTCAACGCTGTCTCGCAACGTAAAGCCTTCTGCGTATACATATACTCGTAGTAGTCGTCGCGATCTGACAGGTTTCCAGCCGGGGTCGTCGTAAACCAGCCAAACGAGTTCATCCTTTGAAGGCAGCGAATAATCCACTGCGCGGAGGACCATGTTTTGTGGAAATGGAGACTATTCCCTCGCTCGGGATCTTCAGCAGAAAGAAACGCCGCAACCTCCTCAAAGGGGACATTCAGGCGAGGCAAAGAGACCAGCGCGAGTATGTCACGTTCTTTGAAAAGAATGGCATCGATTTTGTGCGTTTGCTTCCATTTTTCAAGACCTGCCTGCGTGATCGAGTAGAGACTGACAGGCTGGTTGAGTCGTCCCCGCGCAAGGACAATTGCCCAGTGGTATAGGCCAAACAGGCCGCGCTCAGATATATAGCAGCACAAATAAACGGACGTTGACATGGCCTGCGTCAATCAGTATGTGCAAGTCGAATGCTTTTCAAAGGCTCACGATGACTGGTGAGAGCGCAAAGCGAGCTTTTACATCATGTTATCGCACGGCCATCAGGCCTGGGAAAGAAACGAAGCAAAGAGACGAGGTCAGCGACTGGGTGGCTGTGCCATGCCCTTTCTGGAATTTGAAATATATTCTTCATCTGCCTTCAAACCACCACGACGATGACCTTTGTTTCTCCTTTAACTTGTTCACCGTTTCGACCATCTCCCCTTCAAACTTAACGCGTGTTGTGGTGCTCGGGATCTGGCCCTTCATAAGACTCTCTCTTTCATTTCGAAGGGCATCAAAGCTCTTAAGCGCTGACCCACGGCGACGTCAACAAGCGCTTCTCTAAAGCCAATGATGCCATCTTCATCAGGCTCTCAGCATCTATCAGACTAACCCCACAGCGGTCTCTCTTAGTCTCATACGAGTCTAGCTACCATGTCTGCGCCACAGTATCTAGATACGCAACTACTCTCTGATAGTTCACCTGGCGCATTTTGCTGGACTCTTCCTCGTATGTACACCTTTTCACCACGTTTTCGCTGCTCCTCTGACTCTCCATAGCATCCGACGAGGAACTGGCAGATTGGAAACAGCGGTCTTTCCAATTGAGCCTTCCACCTGGATTCATCGTGTACAGTCTCATATGTCTAGAGAAGGCACCGGGACGGGTCCGCATGTCTACGCGCCACACCAAGGCCGACGCGATAGAAGTCAGGATACATGTTAGATATCGACCCGGTTGTGCTACTGCGACCTACGAAAGGAAGATAGTAACCTCTACTCGCATCGGAGGCGGGCATTATGCCGCAATGATCATTGTGAGTCGAACTTAGGCGCATGTAGCACTCTACTGAAGTGATGTACGTATAGGTACCCAAACATGAGCCCAACTGCTTATATTTTGATGTCGAAATCATGTTTCCCTCCCATCATGTTTTTCAGCATTTCGAATGCGTTATTCCGTCGTTCTCGTTCACTCTAGACGAGACGTTAAAGAGTGTGTTTTTCGCCAACATTAACATTCATACCGCTATGTCGATCACTGTAACGGTGAGCCCTTTCTAACCTCGGAAACTATACCCAGTCTGAGTGTGATATGCAAAGGCGCTGCGAGCGCGCGCTGCACTCTTGTCTACCAAGATCGGCTTGATTGAAGGCTTCTTCGATGTCACGGAATCCTTGGAATTAATATCCTCCTGTGGATCTATCAATGCAGTGATTCAAGTCAAGAACGACTTGGCTGCCTCTGTGACAATGTTCACAGAGATAGGGTCAGTCTCTTTTACATCAGATTCCCCAACTATCTTTCTCACAATATATCAGGAACATTGCGAGCACTATCAACATCGCCAGCGCAGCTCATCGTCTCGTTAAGCTTACCGCTGACGTCAAGCTAGGAAATGTTCATGTCAATCTGCGCAAGTCAAATACGACCCATGTTGCGTTACTTGCCGAGACACAATGTGGAGATATCGCCGTGTCGTGGCCTGCAATTTGTGGAGGCAACTTCAATGTCAGAACCAGTCTCGGACAACCGGATGTTATATTTCCGCCGAAATCCGTCGTATCGTCCCGAGCATCCTCAAGGAAACTTGATCGTCGCGCGGGTGCTTTTGGTGATGGTAGAGCTGACATCAGGTTGTCGGGGAAGAGAGGGCAGGCTGTCTTGACATTTCTTTAGACCTTGTTGCTGTCTGTCCACCATTTTCCTCTCTGTGTATATACGGCTCGGCGTGATACTCGTCGTCATTCCTATTTATTAGAGTTTCTACTGGTAGAGACGCTAGTTGGAAATTGAAAGCAGGCAACCAGCATGTTCCAGAGTCGCTTTTGAGCCCACAAGGAAACTTACACCTATATCACCTTACTAGGCCGCTGCGATATTCAACATTTCTCAATTTCAACGTTTCTCAGTTGAAAACTTTCAATTGCCTTGGTTCATGATCACAGTCTGCTACACTCTCGGTCTCCCTTCTGGCGGACACACGACCATACAATCGTCGAATCCTTGACTGGTGCAGATCTCTCTACTCATGATCACTGCAGCTGCCTTCTTTCTTCATCTGACCACGTCCCAAGGCATTGCAGATCCTTAGGCAGTGCCATAAGAGCAGACCGAACTTGTGCGCTTTCTGGCATCGACTGCCATCATGATGCTCATCCTCTTCGTTGCGTTATTCATAGGTGTCTGGGCTGCGGACAGCATTCAAAAAGACTTGTCTTCTTTGAAGTCGGACGTACAACGAGCCGCCGCAGACCTTATAGTAGGGTCTACTATCAACATACAGGATGACTTGTGGGACATCAGCGCGCGCCTGGGTAAATCGACGCAGACTCTCAAGGTGAAGCTGAATCGTCGTCTTACATTCAACTTCGACTAACGCGTCCCGTGCAGTGTTGTCCTGACCCCGGGGTCATGACCTATGGTCAGAGTCGGGGTCAGGTTCTGTCGATTCTGACCTGACCTGACCCCACGATTTCAAGGGGTCAAGAGCTAAAAAAGCGCCGTGACATTGTATAAAGAGGTTCTAGCTACTGTAATGTTAATCTACTACCATTGGCAGTGTTGTCCTGACCCCGGGGTCATGACCTATGGTCAGAGTCGGGGTCAGGTTCTGTCGATTCTGACCTGACCTGACCCCACGATTTCAAGGGGTCAAGAGCTAAAAAAGCGCCGTGACATTGTATAAAGAGGTTCTAGCTACTGTAATGTTAATCTACTACCATTGGTGCATCTTCGGCACCCGTCTCATCATTTGCCTCTGTGTTGTCATAGAACCGAAGCTCTTCCTCAACAGTACGTTCCCCCACCACCTGAAACATCCACATGGTACCTCCCCACGGACTTTCACGTCGCTGCTCGTCAAAATGAAAAATATCCTTCAGCGCAATGCGCTCGTTAAGTCCGAAGTGCAGTGTAACACGAGGAACTGCAGGTACGGGAGGATTGTTGTCGTCGTCAGACTCATCAGAACCGGACCCGTCATTGTCGTCTGCAGCTAGGCGGCGATGCGAACGAAGAAGTCCTTGGGCACCACGGGCATCGTCTGAGTCATCGTCCTCCCTCTCCTCATCCATGTCGACATCTGCATCCATGTTCGCGTCTGTCTCGGCGTCTATGTGTATATCTGCATCCAATGATACAGCAGAAACATCGTGGTCAACCCGGATAAAGCTTCGTTTTGCGTGCGGCTTCTCCGGGAACTGCAATCTAATGGACCGGCTTACCATTGCAGTTTTGTGAGCACGTTTCGGGTCGAGGAGGCTCCGGTGCTTGTCCTGGTAGATGTGACCAAGCTTGCTATAGTGCCGCTCGATGCCTGCTGAGTTTGCTACAATCGACAGGACAAGCAAAGCAAGTCTTGCTAGAGGATTGGATTTCGGGAGACCTTTCCATACGGTGTTCATAAATTGAACGGTATCCTTTTGTACGGGTAAATACAAGCATAAGCAAGACGGTTGAGACGTACCTGTCCTTTATACTCTTGCTTGAACTCATCCAGTCCGAGCTTGTCCTTTGTGAAACGTCCTTCTCCGTCGTAATACTGCAAGTAATTCGAAAAGAGCTCCGGCGGGACATCATCACCAGCTTCAAGACGGAAGACACGCTTGTAGACACGCTTTACAAGTCCATAGAAGCCGATGCGCGAGAGGGAATGGGGAGCATCATCTGAGTCGTTGAAGAAAAAGGCACGGAAGTATGGATTAAGGAAGACGGCAACGAGATAGACATCCTGGTCTGTCTTCAAGGCAGCCCACCTCTTCTGAAGACTTTTGAGGAGTGCAGCTGAAGCGACAGGATCGTCGAAGACATCAGACTCTACGGAGTATGTGCGGTGGAGGGTAGCAAGAGTGACGAGAACGTGATCGAGACGTGTTGAGGCGCCTTGAGCAACATTAGTTGCATACGCCAATGGCTCAAGATAGATCTTTGTCCTGTCGATTTGTTAGTCGCAGAATTGAAAGCAGCAACTTTATCGTACCGAGCAACACCAGCCCAAAAGTCTCGGTCTTCAATGATGTCAATGATGGCTTGAGCGGCTTCGACTTGCTCTTCTTTGTCACCACCAGCTGTGAGCAGAATATCCTCGTCGCGGAGCACAAGGGACCGGAGAACCTTTTTGAGCTCTAGGAGACGTCGCATTGACAAATAGTGTGTCGTCCATCGTGTGATGCCGGCGCGGATGAAAGTAAGGTGTCGAGCCCATTCCTCCCTGTCTTGCTCATTTTCAAGCATGCTGTGCGCTCGCTTGTGGCCAAGAAACCAGTTGATAACCAGGAGGCATTGCTCAAGGACGTCGATGACCCGAGAGTCAGACTTAATCAGATAATCACCTGCGATGAGATTCATCTGGAAAGGATTAGAAAAGAAGCACGTCGACTCTGCAGTAAAAGCGTGTACCTGATGTGCCCAACAAGGTATCGCGATAATCCATGGCATTATCTCGAGCAGTAGTCGTCGGAGACCCTTTGAATCGCCACCAGAATCACAGGCCCACGCGACTAAGACAATGCCCCAAGTCACAGTCATGATCTCGATGTCCTTGAGGACGTGCTGTAGTAGATTTGCCGATGTCTTGCGCTCCGGAGTTGTGACGTGCATATTGAGAGGATATTCCTAGATAGAAGCATTATGTACATGATCCGTACATGACACGATGTGAGACTAACCTTTCCAAAAACATTGAGACCTGTGGTTTGGACTGCATCCTTCTTTGTGCTCCAACCGTCAACAGAGCCCGTGCCATAGAGACCGTGAACTTCAGTTTTGATATCCTCCGTGATTGTGTCGACTTCCTCGTTGAGGATATGGGATGAGAGTTGCTGGCGGTGAGGGAGATGTCCACTGGGAACATATTTGTCGAAGAACCAACGGACAAAAGGAATGTCGACCCCACGCCAGGCTGCATTCAGTGCAACAGTCAGCTTGAGGACGTTGTGTTCATACTCGATCTGCTCCTTCTTCGTGAATGACTTAGCTTGTACAATTCCAAAGACTGATTGCTTCTTCTGCTTCCCCGGTAACTGCGAGACCCCTCCCTCATTTCCTTCGGCAGTCTCTTGCGCCAGCTTCAATGTTACTTCCTTAACCTTCTCTCCAGCACACCACGTTTTTGCCGCATCCCCAGCGTCGTCACACTTGGTTATGTGTCGTTTCAAAGCATCAATCTTTCCACAGATGGGATCGAGATCTCGGACAGCTACACCGTGTCAATCACTGGTGCAATGGATTACGATGTCCGGCACACCTTGGTTGCGCAGCTGACTACTTGTTCGTGCCTCAGTGCGCGGGAGCAGTCCACGGCTAACTTGATCGGCATCGTACTTTTTGAGAGCGCTATCTATCTTCTTCAAGCATCCTAGACACCGTGCTTCGTGATGGGTCTTGTCGGTCCTGTATTTGCGTCCAGAGTCATGGAAAAATCTCCAGGCATCACTCTTCTTGCTGGTTGTAGATGTTCCATCAGTGTCTCGCGCCATATGAGGTATGTAGAGCACTCGGAAGCGAGCGAGGGATGTATAGAGTCCGAACGACGCGACGTTGTGGTAATGCTAACGAGAAAACTTTTCCGGCTCGCTCCTGCCATTTTGGGAACTGACCCCTCTCATATGCGCTCATGGGTCAGTACCCTTTGACCTCTGACCTGACCCGACCTCTGACTCATGGGGTCGGGTCAGTCGTTTGACCTGACCTGGGCAACACTGACCATTGGTGCATCTTCGGCACCCGTCTCATCATTTGCCTCTGTGTTGTCATAGAACCGAAGCTCTTCCTCAACAGTACGTTCCCCCACCACCTGAAACATCCACATGGTACCTCCCCACGGACTTTCACGTCGCTGCTCGTCAAAATGAAAAATATCCTTCAGCGCAATGCGCTCGTTAAGTCCGAAGTGCAGTGTAACACGAGGAACTGCAGGTACGGGAGGATTGTTGTCGTCGTCAGACTCATCAGAACCGGACCCGTCATTGTCGTCTGCAGCTAGGCGGCGATGCGAACGAAGAAGTCCTTGGGCACCACGGGCATCGTCTGAGTCATCGTCCTCCCTCTCCTCATCCATGTCGACATCTGCATCCATGTTCGCGTCTGTCTCGGCGTCTATGTGTATATCTGCATCCAATGATACAGCAGAAACATCGTGGTCAACCCGGATAAAGCTTCGTTTTGCGTGCGGCTTCTCCGGGAACTGCAATCTAATGGACCGGCTTACCATTGCAGTTTTGTGAGCACGTTTCGGGTCGAGGAGGCTCCGGTGCTTGTCCTGGTAGATGTGACCAAGCTTGCTATAGTGCCGCTCGATGCCTGCTGAGTTTGCTACAATCGACAGGACAAGCAAAGCAAGTCTTGCTAGAGGATTGGATTTCGGGAGACCTTTCCATACGGTGTTCATAAATTGAACGGTATCCTTTTGTACGGGTAAATACAAGCATAAGCAAGACGGTTGAGACGTACCTGTCCTTTATACTCTTGCTTGAACTCATCCAGTCCGAGCTTGTCCTTTGTGAAACGTCCTTCTCCGTCGTAATACTGCAAGTAATTCGAAAAGAGCTCCGGCGGGACATCATCACCAGCTTCAAGACGGAAGACACGCTTGTAGACACGCTTTACAAGTCCATAGAAGCCGATGCGCGAGAGGGAATGGGGAGCATCATCTGAGTCGTTGAAGAAAAAGGCACGGAAGTATGGATTAAGGAAGACGGCAACGAGATAGACATCCTGGTCTGTCTTCAAGGCAGCCCACCTCTTCTGAAGACTTTTGAGGAGTGCAGCTGAAGCGACAGGATCGTCGAAGACATCAGACTCTACGGAGTATGTGCGGTGGAGGGTAGCAAGAGTGACGAGAACGTGATCGAGACGTGTTGAGGCGCCTTGAGCAACATTAGTTGCATACGCCAATGGCTCAAGATAGATCTTTGTCCTGTCGATTTGTTAGTCGCAGAATTGAAAGCAGCAACTTTATCGTACCGAGCAACACCAGCCCAAAAGTCTCGGTCTTCAATGATGTCAATGATGGCTTGAGCGGCTTCGACTTGCTCTTCTTTGTCACCACCAGCTGTGAGCAGAATATCCTCGTCGCGGAGCACAAGGGACCGGAGAACCTTTTTGAGCTCTAGGAGACGTCGCATTGACAAATAGTGTGTCGTCCATCGTGTGATGCCGGCGCGGATGAAAGTAAGGTGTCGAGCCCATTCCTCCCTGTCTTGCTCATTTTCAAGCATGCTGTGCGCTCGCTTGTGGCCAAGAAACCAGTTGATAACCAGGAGGCATTGCTCAAGGACGTCGATGACCCGAGAGTCAGACTTAATCAGATAATCACCTGCGATGAGATTCATCTGGAAAGGATTAGAAAAGAAGCACGTCGACTCTGCAGTAAAAGCGTGTACCTGATGTGCCCAACAAGGTATCGCGATAATCCATGGCATTATCTCGAGCAGTAGTCGTCGGAGACCCTTTGAATCGCCACCAGAATCACAGGCCCACGCGACTAAGACAATGCCCCAAGTCACAGTCATGATCTCGATGTCCTTGAGGACGTGCTGTAGTAGATTTGCCGATGTCTTGCGCTCCGGAGTTGTGACGTGCATATTGAGAGGATATTCCTAGATAGAAGCATTATGTACATGATCCGTACATGACACGATGTGAGACTAACCTTTCCAAAAACATTGAGACCTGTGGTTTGGACTGCATCCTTCTTTGTGCTCCAACCGTCAACAGAGCCCGTGCCATAGAGACCGTGAACTTCAGTTTTGATATCCTCCGTGATTGTGTCGACTTCCTCGTTGAGGATATGGGATGAGAGTTGCTGGCGGTGAGGGAGATGTCCACTGGGAACATATTTGTCGAAGAACCAACGGACAAAAGGAATGTCGACCCCACGCCAGGCTGCATTCAGTGCAACAGTCAGCTTGAGGACGTTGTGTTCATACTCGATCTGCTCCTTCTTCGTGAATGACTTAGCTTGTACAATTCCAAAGACTGATTGCTTCTTCTGCTTCCCCGGTAACTGCGAGACCCCTCCCTCATTTCCTTCGGCAGTCTCTTGCGCCAGCTTCAATGTTACTTCCTTAACCTTCTCTCCAGCACACCACGTTTTTGCCGCATCCCCAGCGTCGTCACACTTGGTTATGTGTCGTTTCAAAGCATCAATCTTTCCACAGATGGGATCGAGATCTCGGACAGCTACACCGTGTCAATCACTGGTGCAATGGATTACGATGTCCGGCACACCTTGGTTGCGCAGCTGACTACTTGTTCGTGCCTCAGTGCGCGGGAGCAGTCCACGGCTAACTTGATCGGCATCGTACTTTTTGAGAGCGCTATCTATCTTCTTCAAGCATCCTAGACACCGTGCTTCGTGATGGGTCTTGTCGGTCCTGTATTTGCGTCCAGAGTCATGGAAAAATCTCCAGGCATCACTCTTCTTGCTGGTTGTAGATGTTCCATCAGTGTCTCGCGCCATATGAGGTATGTAGAGCACTCGGAAGCGAGCGAGGGATGTATAGAGTCCGAACGACGCGACGTTGTGGTAATGCTAACGAGAAAACTTTTCCGGCTCGCTCCTGCCATTTTGGGAACTGACCCCTCTCATATGCGCTCATGGGTCAGTACCCTTTGACCTCTGACCTGACCCGACCTCTGACTCATGGGGTCGGGTCAGTCGTTTGACCTGACCTGGGCAACACTGGTCCCGTGCATACAGCAATACTCGACTATCCCCGATACGGAAGCCGCGCTCGTATGCACAGACTTCACGAGTCTGGGTCTCGTGCCGCTCGTCGTAGCATTGCAGTCATATGCCCCCCGGGGAACGCCGTTCTGCTTCTCCGTCTCAGCTGTCAAGGTCGCGTTTGAGTATTACGGTGGGGAGTTTATTGCTCGTCTGAAGGATAAGGTACGTTGGTTTTCCTGAGCTGATTAGAAGCACGTCTTGATGTTTCGTGTGTAGTTTATCTGCCAAGAAGCCGTGGAGGTGGCGCGTGAGGTTATGTTGATTTTGGACGACGCAGTGCAGCTGGTTTGCGATCATTAGTGGACTTTGGTAGATCTTAAAGTAGTTCCCGATGTACGGTCATGCTGAAATCGCAAGAGCTCTAAACCCGACCGTACCGTCGCCGTGGCGGTTATCATGTTGCACCGGCTATAACGGACCGCATTTTGATATTGCACAATCTCCCAATCGATCGCTGCTTAAATAGCGCGTCGAGCCTTCTCCCCTTGCATCACCCAAGCATGTCTTCGCTATCAGAACCCAAGCAGCCGCTGCACCCCTCCATGATTCCGCGCCTCGATCCCGAGTACGTCGAGTTCCACAACGCCGCCCTCATAAACATCACACCGCCGCACACGCTGCCATGGGATCCTGCTCTGCGCAACGCCCCCGCCGTCCCCGGCGGCTCGCCTCTCCTCCCCGTCGGCGCCACGCGCGATATCCAGCTCTCACACACCGACATGCGCGCATTTACGCCAGAGGGCACGGCCCCCGCCGCTGGGTGGCCCGTGTTCCTGTTCTACCACGGCGGCGGGTGGACATTCGGGAACATCAACAGCGAGAACAGCTTCGCGACCAACATGTGCGTGCGCGCAAAGTGCGTCGTGATCAGCGTCAACTACCGGCTCGCGCCAGAGTTCCAGTACCCCGTTGCGGTCGACGATACCGTTGAGTCGCTGGACTGGGTGTTGGCGCATGGGAAGGCCGAACTTAACGTCGATACGACGCGTATCGCCGTGGGTGGATCTTCAAGTGGCGGAAACCTCGCTGCCATTCTTACGCTCAAGGCTGCTGAGAGGTCCCCTCCCATTCCGCTCGTATTCCAACTGCTCGTCGTACCAGTAACGGACAACACTGCAACCGTCGACGACCTCTGGAAAGAGAACGCTCTCACGCCATGGCTTTCCCCAGCTCGCATGCTCTGGTTCCGCGATAACTATCTCCCCAACAAGGAGGACTATAAAAAGTGGGATGCTTCGCCAGCGTTCGCACCTGATGCATTATTGGCAAAGTCGCCGAAGGCCTGGATCGCTGTGGGAGAGTTGGACATTCTGCGCGATGAGGGAGTGCAATATGGCGAGAAGCTTAAGGCACTGGGAGTCGAAGTTGAGACGGTCGTGTACAAGGGCGCTCCGCATCCTATCATGGCCATGGATGGGTACGTATTTGATTTGAAGTCGATTTTCTGTATTGAATCCTTTCTAGAGTGTTAAAGATAGGCGCGAAGCTTGTGACGGATGCAGCTGTCGCTCTGGCGAAGGCGTTCGGTATTGAAAGTACAAACTGATAGCCAAAGTGTCATGATTGAATACATTAGATTCAGAATAACGATAACTCTGGTGGCTGAAGACACGATCAGAGAAGTTGTATCAACTAATAAAGCACATACCTCTCCACGCGTCTCAAATGCCAACCAGTCTCCCGTACCCAGCGGTAATAACCCCATCGAGCGACACTTCCACAGCCCCACAGCCAGCGTTAAGATATTGCACAAGACATAAACAAACTTTTGCGGTAGCAGCGTCGAGAATGCTGTCGGTGACGCGTTTGAAGGCGCGAATTGTTTGAACGCTGTATAGGGTATGAGCGGCGTTTCACCAAGGGCGGACAAGCGTACCGTCATTGATGGAGGCAATGTTCTTGAATGGGGTGAAGAGCAGCATGGCGACGATGCCCATACTGAATATCTGCACGCCGCCGCCGGACATGTAGAGCATAAAAGCCTGCATTGGCAGCGACTTTGCGGGGGCGATAGCCATGTCCCATGCCCGACGGTCCTTTAGTTTATCATACGCTGCTGCTGAGGGAGCTGAGCTCTTTGCTGGTCCTTGTTTCTGAGGAATGTATGAATATTTGAACACGTTGTTGACACTGACGCGCACCGATGACAGTGACTTTGAGAACCCCGGCGGTGAAGGGAGATTTTTCCATCTAATGTCCTCTCAATAATGGCCTCGTTGTTGCTGTTATTGCATACCGTGAAGAGCCTTCGAGACTGGCGTAGTCGAGTGACATGGTGGTGAGTGTTAACTTTGACTCTTACGATCATGTCGACGCCCTGGATATCAGACCGTATCAAGGTCAAGCCCAAGAAAGGCTCAAATAACAACAATAGCGGACGTTCTAATCAACAGCAACAAAAGGCGATTCCCAAGAGTAAAGCTGTCCTCGCCATCCAAGCCACCATCGATGCCTTCCAGAGCCATCCCCCAACTCAGAAAGACGAGAAAGGCGGCTGCTTCTGCCTTGCTCGTATGCACCCCCTCGCCCGCCCGGGAGCGCGCCTGTGTCTCTCCTGCGGACTGATCCTATGTAACCTCAATCCCCCATACGCCGCCTGCCCATCCTGCGCCACACCCGTTCTCTCTCCCCACGCCCGCACCGAGATGATCGCATCTCTCCATTCTGATCTCGAAAAGCAGCTCGCAGACGAGGAGCGTCAGCGAGAAGAGGCCGAGCGCCGCGTCCAAGCAACCGAGGGCGCTTTCCCCACTTTGCCTACTGCTAAACCTACACCGTCAAGGCCTCCATCACAGCAGCAGCATAAAGTGCTTTCGCTAAACTCGAAGACCAAGAAAGTGATGGTGCAGACGCGGTCTGCGGTGCCCTCGCCGTCGCCGAGTCCAGCGCCTGAACCGGTGGAGGATGAACCAATGCGAATACCACCTCCAACGCAGCCTGTTGCGGGGAAGGGTGTGGTTCAAGGCCGGTTATGGGTGAACCTGTCGGGTGATAGGGCAAAGTATATTGCGCCTCCGCCCACGCCGGGCCAGAAGAAGGGCAAGCAAAAGCAGAAAGCACCGAATCCTTGACGAAGGTAGATATTTATTGCTTGACCAACACATTAGTGACAACCATGACAGGCATCACTTCAAAAATATTGTCAATTAAACAAACATGGTTCTGAGAGCTTTTCTACCATTGCTTTAGCTTTGGTATGGTGATACTCCCGATCTTCCTTTTTCATCTGACTTAACGAGGATGACAGACTTCATCACCACCCGCTCAATTACGAGCTCGTTGGGAAGAAAAAGTCGATGTCTCGCGCTAGATGATAACGGTGATTGACATGTGTCGTAAACTCAGCCTGCCATTGAAAGAGGGGGCTCCGGCCTCTAAAATGCGAATGTGGTGTTGCTTCATGTTCATGTTCAAATTGTACACTCCTTAATTTCATACTCCAAGCCTAGCGAGTATGCTGAAAGCTTTTACTTCTCAACCTCTGCTTCACAGTTCAACATCATCCGAAAAGCGCGTATCGTTGCCGAACCGCGCCTCTGTCCCGAATCCTTCCTTTTTCCTGCTTGGTTGAGCATTGTGGCGCAGCTCCTTCGACGACATGCCCGTTCCTGGCTGACCCGCACTCGCATGCACGTCCTTGGACGTCGCACCAGGCAGCTCTTGATGCGCTGAGAACGGCCGAGGGTCCGACGACGATGCGTCCTTGTCGGTGTATGTATCAAGTGTTGTGGGTGCTGCTGTGGGCTGCTCGCCTGCCATGCGAGTGAGTCGCCGTGATTAGTCGGCGAAAGTAGAGACTTACCGGCCTGCCGCCCGTCCACAATCCCTTGGTTGGTGAATTCTTTCGCGGTTTTGTAGTTCTGAATACCGGACATGGTTTGGGCGTTGGTTAGAATGCATTGCACTGGATGTTTATATCTAAGGATGTTTCTGGTATTGGAGCTATGATGTTCGTAGTGAAATCATCAAACTGAGGATCGACGTCACTTGATGCATCATGAACCACTGTGCTACTTATCGGGTTTCATGCAAGATCAGTGAGTGCGCTTTTCCTCTTCTTACTAACTACAGCACTTACCCATGGCCATCTCCACCTCTCTCTCAGGTCGAAAGTGAGATGTCGTCAAAGTTATCTCTCTTCGAGTAGGCTTGGTCCTCTGAGTGCTCTCTTCTTGCGTCATCGACGCACGCGTCTTCGGCGCTCATCCCATCTCCGATACATCTCAGACTGCGTCTTCGGCGCGTCCTACCTTTCATTGCGTCTTCGGCGCTTTCTCATTCCGCGGTCGCGACGCGGATTCTTCTGGGGCGTCTTCGGCGCGTTTCTCTGTATTTCACCTGGTGTGGCGGTGAGACAGGCATTGCTTACCGTCGTGCCCCTGCTCGTTTGAACTCGAGACAATCAAGTTGCTCCCAGCAGAAGCCTTTGAGTGCGAGTCAGAAGCTACGCAAGTACCCAACGGACGGAGGTTGACGCTGGGAAGCGGAATCTTGTCCGACTGAAAACTACCGTGGCGCGGTGACGTGCCAGTAACACCAATATGCTTGCCCCGGCGAAATTGACAAAGGCTTATGCAAAAGGGTTATCACAATTGTTTATAGGCGTCGTACCGCCGTCATGGTTGGCGGGTCGTTCGTATCTTAAAGGAGCGACTGGCTAGAGACGATAGGTGAGAGCGAACACAGCCACTAGAGCCTGTAGTGTGTGAGTTTAGAACCACCACAGCCGCAGTGGTGCGTGAGCGTGCAGGCAAGGCCGAGGACGTCAACAAGGAAAGCATTATATCGCCTGCGCGTACTTGACTCGGACAAGCGTCCAAGCTGGTAAAGCAGG
>JADNYV010000517.1:0-24295 GCA_015501055.1 Mucidula mucida | reverse complement strand
AAACGCATCGAGAAACAGCAGAAGCCAAACAACTCTGGGAGTAAAACCAACTCGCACAGATTGTGTACCGTCGAGTTGATCCACCGACGTCGCTGCGAGAACAAGACGCGCCAGGCCTCCGGTGCAATAGTATGTGCAATCGCATCGCCGCAAAAACTTGGTCTTGAACGTCGGGAAATGCTTCATCAACAACGTCGTCAAGAATCGATCCTCGCCCAACGAGAACAGATTCTTCTTGTGCAGCGTGTCAACATTCGGCTCTGCGTACTCGTCGATGATGCGGTTGGAGATGATGATGGGCCGCCCCTTGTCCGCCGTCCGGATACGATACAAACTGAAACAACCGGGCAAGCAAGTGACGGAGCCGAACAGACTCTCAAACGCCTTGGACAGATGGTGCGAGATGTAGTATTCGTAGACCTGAATCATCGTCCACCAAGATTGGTCCTCGTTGGCGACCTTTGTCTCGCCACAGACACCAATAATGCTAGAGTCGTCGGCGGCAGAGGCAACCAGTCGGTTAAGAGCGTCGGGGGTGACGGTCTAGAGCAGAGTGTCAGCGACGTAAGCGGAGACAAACAAGTATGCACACCGTATCTGCATCGACAGTGAAGATGTACTCGTAAAAGGCCGGGTCGATTCCAATGATGTTGCGCATCTGATGGTATATTTCCAACTCGAGCGGTGACATCGCAGCGTCAAAGTGCACGCGATTGAGATAGTGCATGAGCAAAATCTGACTATCTCGTTTACCGCGATTACCAGGTCGGGAACGCTCGGTTGGTTTGCCAACCTTGACGATCACCATATACCTGACCATAGATGTGAGTACCTCACCAACGGATTGTCGAAATGACTTACGGTACGACGTGTCCCTCGAATTCGTAGAGACCGGAATACACCTTTCCATAATTCAACGCCTTTGATGCCTCTCCGACCGACTTGAACAGCAGCGGCTCCGGATCGAGCTTGGGATCGATACCGAGGATATCCAACACAATGCGAGGCGTAGTACGGTCGTTCCCGCTTCCAATGATATTCCCGTCGCAAATGATAAAGATGAGCTTGCGCTTATCGTCGTAATTCAGCGCCGCAAGAGAGTCCACCGTTCGGCGCAACGAGTCCTCACCCTCGGTATAACACGGTACCTGGCAGATGACAAACTTGTCTTGCAGCTCAGGATTACGCTTGCCGCCGAGTTGGAGCGCAGCCAAGACTATAAGGACATCAGCAGACGACAAGACTATCTGAACCAAACGTACACTTCAACCCCATAGACGCCATCATGATACCCGAAAAGATGAGCAGCATGTAGTTCTGAACCTGGCATCGGGCAGTCTTGCGAAAGTCCGTCATCCCGACGTAGAACGCGTTGTTCAAACAGTTCATGTTCTGGTCGCGGTAGGTCGAATTCAAACCACCAAGAGCCTCGTTCAACGGTTCAGTAACATCTTGCCCAGCACGCTGCTTGAAGACATCCTCAACATCGGGGGACAAGAACTGGTAGTCGGTATTTGTCGAAAACGTCGTCTGTGTGCTAAAGTAGTCCGTGAGGTCATAGACGTTATCGTCGTAGATAACCCAGATTCTGTAAAAAGAGTCAACAGAGGTTTAAACAAACGAAAGAAAACGTACTTGTCCGTGTCTTCGCTCTCGGCGTAGGCTTTGATGGTAGATGGGGACCAGACGAGCGGCCCCTTGTAAAACTTTTTCATCTTGGGCTGAAACGTGTTTGTATACCAATCCGTGTTCGCCAGCTTGCTGTCAACATACGACGTGAGCTTGCCCGACGTGTGATCCGCAGTGGGTGCGACGTCCGTAAAGTTCTTGGGTGTGATGGCGAGTGTGTTGTCGGACACCAGCCCATCGCACCCAAGCGTCAAGGGCACAGGGAAGTAATACGACATATCGGTGCCAGCCAACGAATCCAGCGAGTCGGCCCCGTTACTGGCCATGCCTGAAACATCGCTGTGGTCGCCTTGGACAAAGTTGGTCATGTCGTAGACCTTGCCCTGCACCGACACCCACCAGTCGTTGTCGCCAGTATGCTGAGAGACCTCGTCGGTCGCCCATGCCTTGTCGTAGTTTGGACATAGAAGCTTGCCAAACTCGACGATGTAGAAGATGACGATACCGTTGAAGAGCATGATGAGCCAGAAGATGGTAAGCTTTTCGCGCCATGCAAGGCGTATATCTGGGCGCTTCATGCGGCCTATGATGCGGAGGGCGAAATTCGGTATAAGCCAAGTGCAAAGCCACACGATGCGTAGCCACCATCGCCGTGTCCGCGAGGTGGGAACCTCCTCCACTGCATTGGGTGCATCCTTGACCACAAGGTTGTTCTCTTTGCCGACTGAAAGTAAATGAGCGATATGACGCTGTCAAAGAAACATCAAACTTACGAGCAGTATACGGCGGCGCGTCGCCATGTTGACTCTCCTTGACATCCCACTGAGTTGAATCATTCCACCCTTCATCTCCGCCACCCCGTGAGTCAAAGCCTCTCGCTCCGTCCGCCATGTTGGGGGTACTTAGCCCGCCCTGGGCATACGGCCCCACGTTTGGATCCCGATATTGTGTTCCATTGGTCCCCGTCCGCGCCAGCAGCAGATCATCCGCACTCTCTCCCATAGGACCCGGCCCTTCCTGGTGTGTATACTCTGTCCCTTCATCCGGCGCCACGCTCCCATCTTCATCATCAACCATTCCGCCCTCGGCCATCATGCGCCTCGCGTCCTTTTCATGAGCGCGCAAAGGATCCTCGACCATTTTCCACGCGGTGTAAGACAACCAGATCATGCGATGTCCGAGTGCAAAGTCTACGCCTTCCTTCCATCCGTTCGCACGAGCACATTGGGTAACGCGCTCAGTGACGGAACCCTGCATGGTAGGAACGTAACGTTCGCAAAACTCTGCCACCTCGTAGTCGGCAACGTACTCTGCTGAGCGGCGAGAGGCCATATCAGGGAGTAAGAGAGAGCGAATCTGGGCCTTGACACGGCGCTTATCGAAAGAATTGGAAGATCCGGAATCGTTGGGTCGAATACACGAGAGAGTCCATAGGTGAGCATTGTCGATGGTGGCGAGGAGGTTTGAGAGTGCAAAGTTGACCTGAGTGGTGACGGGGTACGTCTTCTGGCGATCGAGCTCTGGGACCTCTTCTGGAGAAGCCGAGTATGAGGATATGGGAGTAGGAGAGCGGAGGGGAAGAGAGGAGACCTGGGCCTGTACGACGATGGATTCATCGCGATTATGCTTCTCGGCAGCCAAGGACGGCCCAGAGAAGAGCTTTGCGACAAAGCCCTCACTCGAGTTGCGAAGAAGAGGAACAAACGCCGAATCCAAAAGATCTGCATCCTTCTCGATGAATCGAGTAATGTCGTAAGAGACCTGGCCGGCGTAGTGGTTGATACCGAAAAGGGTGCGATCCGCCTGGCCCGCGACAAAAGAAGCGTGTACACCAAACTTGGTCGCCAGATCCTGCAGCAGATCCTCATTTCGGTGGTCGTCGCCTTTACCCGACTTGTAGGAGGAACAGGCCTTGCCGACGACACCCAAGAGGCCGGCCGGTTTCCGCTGGACCTCAACTTGGGGGCCTCTAAGCAGCTCGACGCAGGCCATATTGTCCATGGTCTGGATCTGAGGAAGGGCAATTCCATCGCCAATAATGTGACTATTATAACCAACGCTATCCTCGAAGATGTGTCGCTGGACGTAAGAGTGGAGGATCTCCTCTGCGAAATTGATGGCAAACTCGTCGAAACCGTTCTGACCGTAAGCAGCGATGAGCGGGGCTTGACCACCCAAAGACATGGACTGGGTGCCAGATGCACCACGCGTCTGGAAGCCTGGCTGGTCGAGGATGACGATCTGGGAGGCGGGGGGTGCATCCTTTGAGCTAGGAGCAAGCTTGTGGTTGATGGTCTCTACCACAAAGGCGAACAGAATAGCATATAGATCCCGAACAAAGTTATCCCGCTGAGTTGCGCTCTGCTCTGCGTTGAGGAGAACGGTGTACAGCTCCTTGCGGACGTAGCTCGTCTTGTTTGTCAGCGTCTGGCTGAGCTCTTCCGAGCTGACACCGAGCAGCCGTGAGACATGGTCTAAAACGGGAGCGTTGGAGATATACGCGGCGTAATCGTGCTGGTCGCCGTCGAGGAACTGGAGGTTGCCGAGTTGGAGAATGGCGATGATGAGCGTGAAAATGGATGATATGGCTTTGGGTTTGAAGCCGAGGGAGCGCATGGCCTGCCGAAGTTCGCCCATGGCTATGGAATCGTCGCTGAATGGACCGGAGGGAAGCCGGTACGTACCCGACGAGGCGAGGAGAGAGTAGTCGGACATGTCCTCAATATTGAGGGCATCTCGTTCGGCAGACGTTGCACCTGCGAGGAACTGATAAAAGATGTGGTATGACCGCTCCTCGTGAGCAAGGCGGTTCAGACGGGATTTATCGAGACCAAACGCTAGCACCTTGGCAGCGGCTATCCGTCCCCGCTCGTTGAAATGGAGTTCCAGGTAACGAATGTGGCGAGAGGCATTTGGACTCATGAGCGTTTTGGAATTGCCAAACGAGTCGAGTACAGTGGTGACGGCTTTGACCTGCTCAGCAAGCTTGGCCTCCTTGTTCGAATGACTGGCGAGCCGCAGAATCTGGTTTACTACCAGTCGGATGCTCGACGACTTGCCCGAGCCGGTTATACCTCTGCAACGACGTCAGCGACGGCCCGAATCCCGACGGCGGCGGCGACATACCTCGACAGCAGCGCCTGACTCTCGTTTCTCCTTCGCATCATCAGATACATTCGCGCCGCGAGCTCGTACAGATGCGGCTGCAGCGGCTTTGGCGTGTCCACCATCGGCAGACTGGTGTCCTTGTAGCACCGGTCCTCATATTCCTTTGCAGATATATTATTAACATTGGCGAGCGTCTTGTAGGGGTTGACGACGACGAGGTTCGAGGCGCCGACTCGCGTATAGGGTAAATCACCGCGGAAACGGGCTTGGAGGACGGTAAGAATGGCGTCGTCGGATGGGTAGATGGTGGCTGCGCCAGTGGACGACACGAGGTCAACGAGGTCGCCACTAGCGATGGCCTGAGTTGTGTGGGAGGCCATGGCCCGATGTGTAGCACCCTCTCGTCGCTGTCGGCGGCGATGACGAGCGTTGTAAAGTGGTAGGTGGAGAAGGAAACGGGTGCAAGCTCAAACGTCCTTTCCACGTGCTTCTTGGATTTTCGTTTCCGTTCAGGGTTAGGGTTTATTAGGTGCCTCGATCAGGATTCCCTCGATCAAGTGCTGCGCGCTCGAAACCATCAGGCCTCAAGTGACTGTACTTTGGCATCGTCTTTTCTATGCATTTACTGGACTCCTTCACCCACTACGTTTCATACCGCACGTTGGCCAACACAGCCTCTCTTGCCTAGACCAAATTCAATGTGGCGACGAAACAGTAGTCATTCTTGGAGATCGCTCAACATCTCTCACCAAATGTTCTCCGACTTGTTCTGCCCGGTCCTATCTATAGCCCTGCGCCGACGCGACTGCCGACTTGATAACCGACTCCCGGTGCGAATTTACCCAAGAGCGCCTCATTTAGCCAATACTTTGCTCGTTCTCTCGAAAGAATTGATCAATTGGAAGGGAAACAGCATCACAAGTCTCTATGACTATCCATGGTAAGACCGTTGATCTTGATGGCAATGGACATCTCCTAGTAACCATTTTGGGACAGAAACTTTAGATCGTTGTTTGATGGCGGAGAGACGTTGTGCGGCGGCTTCATTACAAACTCTTCACCGTACGATGTAGACTACTCTCGTTCTCGGGTCTTTCCTCCGGAGCTTTCACACCGTAACGGCGTAAACGCAATAATACGGGAAAGATACGGCTTACTGTAACCTCAAAGCGACGCCATCCAGCTGGCAAGAGATACCAGGAACGACAAATAGCATACCTACAGATTTCTCTTGATTCGCCTCCGCAATCCGTTAGTCCTCTTCTGCCGCCCACGTCCTTCAGGCTCCCTTCCAATTAGTCTCGGAGACCATCATGGAATGAAACCCACGCTATGTGCCTTTAAGTGAGTCGCGTCTCTTCGACGTACCTAGTGCTTGCACTACTGACCAGTACTTTATTTTTGGCTATATTTTAGGAACGCGTCGCCGCGAGTACTAGTGAAGCCGGCGCTTGTCAAGATATCTATCCTGTCCGACAGGATAGATATCAAAGCTAGCACCATCAAGAGTGTTGGTGATGAACAACAGATGGACCATCGAGAGCGTCGGAGCGGGTAGCCTGGAGAGCCATGGTAGAGTAACTTGTAGTGAGCGTGGGAATCACGGCACTGACTCCAGCCAAAACCTCTCTTTGACTTCACAGCCATCGCAGAAAAATTCAAAACCGTCGGCCCACCTACATCATCTCTGAATCTCTGCCGTCGCCACCAACACATACAGTCCAAGCCTCCGAGTCTCCGCATTCCAGTTTCCAACGTGAACCGCTCTTCGAATGAAACATATGGACTCATCACGGTCTCTTCGCATCTATTTCTTGTATACCTCTCGGCACCCCCTAAAACGCCTTGCACGTCTTCGTCGGATCGTCCATTTCGCCATCCTCTCCATCAAACTTCGAAGAGTCGACTAGTAGTGGCAATACTCTGATCTCTAAGGAGCGGTCTGGCTGAACGTACTTATGTTTAGCGTGCCTGGTAGCTCAGGTTTTAGTTATGGGAAACAGCATCGCCATTCCCCATGACTATCTATGGTCGGACGGCTGATGTTGATGGCGATGGCGACGTCTTAGAAATCATTCCGGGAACATAACTCCTGCGGCAGGTTCATTACTACGTCTTCATCGTGCGACGTGGACTACTTTTGGTCTCGAATCTTTTCCTCTGCATCTTTCGCGGCTCTGAGGCGTTCAAACATTCAAAGTATCTTATACCTCGAAACGCACCGCCTCTACACAGCGTCTTCACGTATCGCTCTGCCTTTAGTCTTTTTGATGATAACACATCACCGGTGCGGATTGTCTCATACTCGATATTGGATATACGTGAAGACGGAGAGAAACGACTACCACACGAACGTTTTTTTGATGGCATACACGCAATGATACGGGAAGGATACGTCTTGAACTCGAAACGATGCCATCTATGTAGCTTGCAGAAGATATCACGAACGTTCTCCTTACGCGCAATCGGCCAGCCTTCCTCGCCGTTCTCCTGTCATATACAAAATGAAACACACGCTATGTCCCTTTAAGTGAGTCGCATCTCTTCGACGTACCTAGTGCTTGTACTACTGTCCTTTCAGCCGGTGTCCATTCTCGCCTTCAACTCCAAAATTTCCTGAAAAGTAGTACTGACCAGCAGTTCATCCGCAATCCACACGTATTTCTAATCGAATCGAGTAAACCTTCCCACCCACTCAACCCATGTCCTCAAAAACACGCCGCAAGCTCTTGCGGCATAACATGCCTCTGATGCATCGCCCACGCCGACTCCAAATAATCATTCAACGTCCCGATCTTCGTCTTCAGCTGCTACACATCCACCTCATCTGATCGGCATTCAACCAATCCTCTTCGACTGAGTGCGACGGTACTAGCCGGAGACCATACATCACACACTATGGAGCAAATTACGCCTCTTCGACATACTAGTGTTTATGTCCACTCTCGCTTCCTCTAGAACGTCCTGATAAGTAATACTGGCCAGCAGTTTATTCGCATTATTTACACCAACCGAATCAAAAAAAACCTCCTCAAAAACACGCCTCCAGCTCTCGCGGCATAACATGACTCTGATGCATCGCCCACGCCGACTCCAAATAATCATTCAACGTCCCAATCTTCGTCTTCAACTGCAACACATCCACCTCATCATTCACCGCATCCAGCCTCACATCCCCACCGCCCCCACCACCACCCTTCATCTCCAACCTCAACACCACCAACTGCAGCTCATAAACACGCTGGCGGATCTGCATCTGTCGCTCCGTAAACGACCTCGAAGGCAACGGGATCGTAATGCCCGATTTCCGCGACCCATAATATTCGTGAGCAATGGGCATTGCTTTGATAGGAGAGTATGGGTCCTCGGACATGATAGACGGTGCGGGCGACGTCTCTAATTGGGTTGGGGGGCTCCCGTAGTATCGCGATGCGAGGTACCCTCGGAGAGAGCTTATGCTCGACATGGCTGAGGAGGGGGCAGAGGAAGAAGGGGACTGGCGACGCCGGCGTCGGATGAATATGTAGATAGCGACATTCGCGCAGACGAGGAGAAATGTAATGCCAAAGAGTATTCCGACTATCATGCCTGTGGGATTTCTAAACGAATGTTAGTCGATGGATTACGTCGGGTTTTTTCGAATCTTACTTGCACTGGCAGTCCTGAGAAACGACCTGAACATCGTTGCTGGTGGTGAACGCCGGTTGCGGAAATTTGGCTAAGCTAGCAATCGAGTTAGCATCCAACTCTTTTAAGGACATTTGACAGAACCCTTACTCTTCGTTTTTAACTCCTTCAACAATATAGGCACTGGCCGTATCAGAGGAAAGACAGATCAGCGGTAGTGCATCGACTCACTGAAGCGCTGGGAAATTGAGGGGCACCGTGGTCTCCCCGATGTTGAATCCATTGACTTGTTGTAAAAAAGTGCCAAGGTTTGGCCCATCAGCGCGGGATATCCTCAGCCAAAACCTATTGGGGTCTCCTGGCTCCCGGACGAGCTTCGCTGAAGTATCGTCACCCAGATAGGTCGTGTTCGGCAAAATGATCTGGAGACCACGACACAGCGAGACGCCGAAGCTAGATGGAGATTATCAGGAAAACATGCAATGGAAGCACCCAACGATAACGCACATTAGAAGTACGTAGAAACAAAAGGAGCGGCGCATCACTAGGACTGCAACAAAGAAAGGGAATGGTTGTCGAAGAGAGAAAGAGAGAGAGAGAGCTATGGCATCACATCTTGATTCATGCGAAACACTTAACAAGGCCAGCGAATATGATAGATCAACGGCAACTGTATTGAGCGACAGCAGTACCGTACAGATCAGAGACGATGTCCGGTTGATCTGAGCTTGATGATCATTGCGATTAATTAGCGAGTGATCCCGACACGGTGGTCCTGGGAAACATTTCCTCACCTGTCCTCGTTCACAGGATGGTAGACCATCCACCTACACTGCTTTACACGATCCGCGGTTAGCCCAGCGACGACAACGACTTCCTCGGTGCGTCGACGATGCTGAACGGCTTCACATCACATCACATCTTCGCCGGACGATATATCGAAAACACCGGCGCGCTGTAGAAACGTCCACGATGTCATTTCCGCATCTTCGATTGGTTGATCTTTCATGGTATCAAGACGGTTGAGACGATAACGTGGGAGGGAGAAGACCTACTTACATGATGACTGGCCAAATGTGCTCGCTCAAAAGGAAGGCAGACCGTGGGTGGAGGAGAACGAAGAGGAAGACACGTCAATCAGATTAGAACATCGACAGCGTGGTGGTACGAAGGAGGAAGTCGAATAGATTAGAAGTAGACGCTTAGCCCGACGTATCATACTGGCATTACTAGGCTATTACATTATATGAGCCGTCAGAGATCCAAGGAACACGTCGTTACAAGTATAACTGAAGCCGGTGCAAGCGAGATCCTAGGACAGGAGAGAAGCTGACAGCATCAAGATGATAACAGGCCAGGGCATTGGAAGCGAGATGTTTCGTTCTGGTGATGGATCTCAGATGAGCTATCGAGAGCGTTGGAACTGCATACATTGGTAGCCTGGAAGGCCATCACAGAAAAGAAACAAAATAGTGAGCGTGGGAATCACGGCACTTCGGGCCAGCCAAAGTCTCTCGAACTTTACTGCCATCGTAAATTCGTAAAAATTCAAAACCATCGGCCCACCAAAATCATCTCTGAATCTTCGCATTCGCCACCTACATTACTTACAGTCCAAGCCTCCGGTTCTACGCAGAAGTTCTAGTTTCTAACGTGAACCGCTTGTCGAATGAAAACGCAGACCATGGACTCCAATATTACATCACGGTCTTGTTCAGACTCTTCGCATCTTTCTCTTGTATACCTATTGGCATATCTAAAAAGCCTCTCATGTCTTTGTCTGGATTGGAGACGGATTGTATTTTGCCGTCCTCTTTGTCAAAATTATTTAAACGGACGAATAAGCAGTCTACTAAAAGAACTTATGTTTAGCAGCTTTCCAGCGTCTGGTAGCTCGGGTATCATCTACAGCGGGGCTACCTGCTTTCCAGACAGCATAGCTCTTTTTAGTACGCCTAGGTACAGAACATGGTGTCGTCGTATTACTGTTTGACAGCTTGGTCAGTCACGATGGTATCGCGTGTTGGACTGTAGATGGGCGGTGGGTCTTGAACACGAATTCTAATCGCTACACGTACATGTGGATGTCTCTGGATTCAAAGTGTGGGGTGCGTCTATTCTTTGCATATATCAGTATGCCTCCAGACGTTATGAAGGAAACAGGCGTTATCGCCGCGTACCCTACAACTATACACAGCTCATAGCGGCAGCACTTTACCTGCTTCCAACAGAAGCTGACTCAATCGCCGTCCGTTAGAGTCCATTGGCTCCTTTGGTCTCATCTCTTGTGCAAATGCGCGCGCTGCCACTACTCCATCAAAATAGACTTGACCCAGTGTTCTCTGTCCTCTATAATAGCTAGTGTACAGTTGGAACAGCTCTTGCGTATCAGGATTAAGCTCCTCTTTGCTTGTCAGAGAGCCTTCATGTATGCCTGCAGCCCAGACTGACTGGACGACTGGCGCGATGTCGTCGCGTATGCAGTCCTCGAGACGTGAGTTGTATGGGAGTAGACAGTAGAACACTCTCTTTCATGACGCGCACTTGTCTAATTCATCTTTCTCCAATCAAGTCCACATGCTTGGCGACTACAATGTTAATATAAATTGTGGTTAACAAGACGTGCATGTAAAGACTAATTTGAAAACAAAAACATTCCGAGCGGTAACCCCTTAGTCCCAGTTTAGTTGCGACCATTACGACCACCTCTCCGACCTAGACTTCTGGTGGAAAAGGTTGGCGGCAGCGTGCTAGGCGCCGGGAATACTCCGACTGGTGGATGCCACTCGATTGGAGACACACTGGCAACCGCGTCGTGGGAGGTGAAGTCCTCCGTAGACTTTAATGGCCCCGGGGAGAATGATGCGGAGGGGCTAACCGTACAAGGACCGAGACGAGCAAGAAGGCTGGTCATCGCGAATGTCGAATGCGGATAATCACCAGCAATACATCTTGCGATGGCCACACCTCTCTGATTCTCGCTCTCCGCCCAATGGTCGACTGCAAATCCGAGTTCCGCCTCTAGAACCTCGGGGTAGCTAACGCCGTAGTAAGCGAGGGATCAAGACAAGGATGCGTGACTCACAGCGACGCAAACTTGGAGA
Organism: Mucidula mucida; assembly: GCA_015501055.1. Lineage (NCBI taxonomy): Eukaryota > Fungi > Basidiomycota > Agaricomycetes > Agaricales > Physalacriaceae > Mucidula > Mucidula mucida. Next base: position 12,827 of record JADNYV010000517.1, on the reverse strand, counting down.
AAAGTTCTGTGTATATGTTATCCGTCGTCAGTCCACTACGGATAGCTTGGAGACACGTCTTCTTGAGGGCGGGTAAGTCAATCTAATGAAGAACATAAGTATCCTTCGTACTAAATGCAAACTCGAAACGAACCATATCAGCAAGGCGATACATGGACTTTGGCGAGTTCAGATCGCTTGTCGCGCCCTTTCCTTTCTTGGTGTCTTGAGTTGATTTCAGTGGTGCCAGAGTTAACTCCTGCGTATAGAGATATCCGAGGAGGCCTTTGAAACTACCACCCAATCAGCACGAGAAAGATACACAGGACAAACTACGCACGTTTTGTAAGCAATATTCTTGGGCTGGCAGATACGACCCATCCGGCGAGGAGCAATCGTTTGACGCTCTCGGCTTTTGCAAAGTAAGATGAGTACGGTACGGTCTTGAAGCGCCCATGGACTGACCCATTTCCCAAAGGTGCTATGTTCATCTTCTCTTCTTCCAACTCTTCGAGGTCGCTATCCTCGTGATAGTCATAGTCGTCAACAGATCCTTCTACTTCCCATTCACCGTCGAGATCTACCATTTGAGATTCCGAAAATCCGTCGCGTAGAATCACTACGGGAGCCACGGATTAGCGTCGCGGCTCTGCATACATAGCCAAATGACCTACGAGTGTCCAAAAAGTGGCTTACTTGATGTATGACTGTCCGACTCCCATATAGCGGTTTAGGACAACAAACGGTACCGTCGTGCCTGCGGGCTGTGAAGAGGTAGAACTTGACATCGACAAATTCGCCCGACTGGAGGGTACGCGTCAAGGCGTCTTTGGCTTGGGCGGTCAGAGCCGAGGAAGTGGTAGCGTCTCTGAGCGGGGCGCCTTCGATGAATGCGACATCAAAGGTGAACGTGATGGTTTGGACGCCCTGTACGTTAACAGAGCAGGTCCCGATGCGATCGCAGACGCTGTTACCAATGCTCAACGACGGAGAGCAGAATCCAAAAGCCACGTTGCGCGTGAATTTGTCGTTAAGCCTCATGGCTGCCGTTCCCGTGACAGTCAATCCGGTGCGCATCGCGCCAGACGCATTTCCCGTGGGCGGCGTGAAAGAGAAGGAAGGGATAAATTCGGTAGCTGGAAAGTCGTCGTTCGAAGGCGATGGGCCGGTGGAAACATCGATGATAAAATGCCAGCCAAATCCACATGACTCGGTCCGCAACGCTGCTTCGGTGCCCACTGCGTTCCATATGAATGTAGACCTGACTGTGAACGGCTCAGACGTCCAAACGTCTGCGGCAGACCTGGGGAGTGTATACTGCTGTTTTGACATGGTGCTTAATCGTCAAAGGCCAAGGTGCAGGGGCTCAATCGATGTGACTATCAAAAAGGATGCCGGCAGAAGGTCTCTCGAACGCCGATCCATTAAGCGCCAGGTGTACTGATGATACAACGAGGTCGACTTTGTACTGAAGTATATCGTATGGTAGCGAAGCGATCGTATGTTCGTCTAGATCGCAAAACACTCGATACGGTCCGAAATAACGTTACACAGAAGCCGAACAGATATCACTGCGTCCATGATCATGTCGCCTCGAACCCTCCGCGTCACCTTACGAGGAGACTAAGATTTTTGCTATTTCACAAGATTGAATTGAGAAATACACATACCTAATCTGGTTGGCTGGTCTGCAGCGACTGTAGGTGTGCCTGACCCGCTGGGCTGTTGACGGCACGTCTGATCTACGCCGAACGTTAAAATGGAGAGCGTAGATGACGGACGAGCGCCACGCGTCTGGAAGCCAGGCTGGTCGAAGATGACGATTGGCAGGCGGCAGGTGCATCCTGTGAGCTGGGAGCGAGCTTGTGGTCGATGGTCTCTACCACAAAGGCAAACAAAATAGCCTCTAAGTCGCGAACAAAATCATCCCGATGGATCACGCTCTGCTCAGCGTTGAGGAGAACGGTGTACAGCTCCAGGCTGAGCTCCTTGCGGACGTAGCTCGTCTTGTTTATCAGCGTCTGGCTGAGCTTTTCCGAGAGCAAGAACGGGAGCGTTGGAAATATACGCCGCGTCATCGTGCTGGTCGTTGGTGAGAGATTGTCGAGTTCGAGGATGGCGAGATGAGGGTGAAAATGGAGGATTTTGGCTTTTGGCTTGAAGCTGAGCGCATGGCCCGCCAATGGCTATGTAATCATCGCTGAATGGAGCGGAAGAAGGCCGGGACGCGCCCAACAAGAGACGAGGAGTGGGTACTAGTCGGACATGTCTGCAATATTAAGGGCATCTCGTTTTGTGGACGTTGCGCTTGCAAGGAACTAATAAGAGATATTATACGACCGCTCCTCGTAAGCAAGGCGGTTCAGACAAGATTTATCGACGTTGAAAGCTGGCAGCGGCTATACGACCTCGTTCGTTGAAATGGATAATGAGACAGCGAATGAGGCGAGAGGCATTTGGGCTCATGAGCTTTTTGGAATTCCGGACCGAGTCGAGTACAGTGGTGATGGCTTTGACCTGCTCAGCGAGCTTGGCCTCCTTATAAATGGCTGGCGAGCCACAGACTACCAGTTGTACGCTTGACGACTTGCCCACGCCGGTCATACCTCTGCAATAATGTCAATGACGGCCCGAATCCCGACGACGGCTACCTACCAGCGTCTGACTCTCATATCTCCTTCGCATCGTCAAATACATTCGCGCCGCTAGCTCGTGGAGAAGCGTGTCCACTATCGGCGGACTGGTGTCAGCATCACTCATTATAAGTCTTCGCAGATTGTTAAGCGCCTTGCAGGGGTTGACGACAACGAGATTGGAGGCGCCGACTCGCGTATAGGGTAAATCACCACGGAAACGGGCTTGGAGGACGATGTCGTCGGATGGGTAGATGGTGGCTGCGCCAGAGGACAGCACGAGGTCGACAAGGTTGCCGCTAGCGACGGCATGTGTTGTGTGGGAGGCCATCCCGATGTGCAGAACACTCGTTGATGATGGGCGCTCGAAGTAGGAAGGTGACTGTACAGCCACCGGTAGGCATTTCCAGCCAACCTTTTCCAGACTCGTGTAACAATTGCCTGTTCGCGCTACCAACCAATACGATGAGATGCTACTCGCATTCTGGATTCTCGGTAAAATCAATACACGTCATGTGCCTTTTCAACGTACCCAGTATTTGTACTGTCTGTCCTCCGGTATTTACACGAACCTCAACCCCGCCGCATCCTCAGAAACACACCACCAGGATAACATTACTCTGATGTATCGCCCACTTCGAATTCAAATTCCATTCTCTTCAGCTCGAAGCGTGACGCGGCAACAAGATTGGGATGGCTGATTTACGCGAAATACATCCTGTGCACGCATTATGAGCAATGGGCATCGTCTTAATAGGGGAGTATGGGTCCTCGGACACGATAGACGGCGCAGGTGACGTCTCTTCTTGTGGTGAGCTTGTTTAGGACGGCGGTGCGAAAGCGCTCTCATGTTCATTGTAGCTGAGAATGAGGAGGAGGAGAGGGCCCGGCGACGCCGGCGACGGATAATGGAAAAGGTAGATGGCCACGTTCACACAGACGAGGACAAATGTAAATCCAAAGATGACTCCAACTATCAGGCCTGTAGTCCTTAGAACAAGTGTCAGTCGATAGAGAACTGCGTCGCGTTGATCTTTCCGTACTTGTGGATGAAGGGCTCCGTCGGGCAGTCAGAAACGACCTGAACATCGTTGCTGGTGGCGAACGTCGGTTGCGGATATTTGGGTAGGCTAGCAATTGAGTTAGCATCCAACTCTTTTGAGGACATTTAACAGCATCCATACTCTTCGTTTGTAATTCCTTCAACGATGTATTGACTAACCAGACAGATACCAGTGGCAGACATGTCAGAGTTAGGGCATCAACTCACTGAAGCGCAGGAAAATTGAGGAGCAGCGTAGTCTCCTTGTGGTTGAATCCGTCGACTTGTTGTAGATAAGCGCCTGGGTTTGGCCCATCCGTGCGGGATATCCTCAGATTGAAGCTATTGGGGTCTCCTGGCTCCCGGATAAGCTTCACTGGAGTATCATCGCGCAGATGAGTCGTGTTTGGCAAGGGAATCTGGAGACCACGACACAGCGAGACGCTGAAGCTATATGGACATTATCAGGTACACATCCATTCGGAGCACCCGTCGATGACGCACACTAGAGAAATGAAGACACAAAACGATTGGTGTATCGCCAGGACTGCAATGAAGAAAGGAATGATTATCGAAGAGAGAAAAAGAAAGAGCTGTAGCATCACGTCTTGATTCATACGACACTCTTAACAAGATCAGCGAAGCTGAGAGATCAACAGCAACAGTATCGAGCGACGGTAAGGCAATGTTCGTCAATTTGAGCTTAATGACCCATGCGATTCACTACCGTGATCCAGACACAGTGATCCTGGGAAACAATTTAGCACCTATCCAAGTATTCGTGCCGTTCAAAGGATGGTAGGAGCACCCCATCTTCATGATCTACAATCAGCCTAGCCAGAGGACGTGGCGTCACGAGGTCCGCGTCTTCGGTGCTTCAAAAATGTTCAGCGGGTGCTCATCATATCTGCTCGTCCTGGCGACATATCAAAGACTCTGCCATTGATAGAGACCTTCGTCACGATGACATTCGGCGTCTTTGATTGATTGAGCTTCTAGGTGCAGCTTGAAGTCAAGACAGTTGAGATGATAACGCGGGATCGCTCAAAAGGCAGAAAGAAAAGGAAACGGTGCAAGACAGTCAGATTGAGACCTCCGTCTAGAGGCTTCAGCGTGGTTACATGAAAGCGGGAATTAAGGAGATTGAACGTAGACGCCGAGCTCGGGGTATCGTCGCGAGTACTGTTGAAGCCGGCGCAAGCGAAAAGGACAGGATGGACTCGGATAGCAAGGCTGATAGCATCAAGGTGGTAACAGACCAGTGCATAAGAAGCGAGATGCTTCGTGTCGGTGATACAGCCTAGACAATAAATCAAGAGCGTCGGAGCTGCATACATCGGCAGCCTGAAAAAGATCGACAAGGAGAGAGGGGAGCAATGACCGTGGGAAATGCATCGGCCTAGCTGCGATCGGTTGACCCGAGCTTACCTTTAGTCCTCCACACCTACATGATAGGCAACAGCGTAGATGACCGTTCAACTGTGTCAATGATGGCAATCTGCTTCGCTTGATTTGACCTGGCGGCATCCATTGTGTAATACCTATTGGAGGTTCAGACAAGGTGTTAGCGCGATATCACTCAACGAGGAATATTTTCAGTGAGCCGCCACAATCTTGGGGCTCGTAGTAGCGTGGACCACTGTTTACCGGGAGTAGTCATGTGCGAGTCTCTTTGTCAATATCTCCTTGTCAACACCCACCCTATTGTCCGTTGTTCACAACAATCAACGGCATTTGTTTGTACTTGAATGCACCTCTCTACTTTCATGCAATGCAATTCGGATCTTCGTCACATTGTTACAAAACAGGTATGTTTCAATATGCGAGTTTGCCTAAGTAATGACAGTCACAAAGTCTCTTTGTCCTTGGTCCACCGTGGCTACGCCTACAAACCGAGGCTCGCCCGGGCTGATTGCACCTCCGAGGCGAGCAAGGTGTGTAGAGAAGAAGAAGATTCATACGGAGAGGTTAAACACTAAAAATGATGAGGTGATCCCTCGAAAGAAGGTTGGGGATGAGAGGGTGCCTTTCACAGCCATAGAAAATGTCGAGAAGGCGTACACGGTCGGGACAAAACCACTATCATTGATTAGTTGGCCGCAGAATGGACGCGCCGCTAGGAGGCTGTGAAGAGGATTAGCGGGCTTCGTTTGTATCATCGTGCTGTACTCTGTGCCCCCATGGTGTAAAAGAAGTACCCGTTGCAATTTTTGAACATAGGCAGGTCGACAGTGTACATTCAAGTCTCTGACTCGTTTCGCTCAACGTAGAGAAGATAATTTACAGAACGCGCCGTCTCATGCCGTCCTATATCATCATTTTCAGTCGTCAGAAACACCTTTCTCTGATAAGTTCACGTACCACAGTTGTTTTACTTCCTTGACCGCCTTCGCACACTTGGTCTTCAACCTTTTCCCCCACCCCCGCTTCCGCGGTACGAGACTTCGCGTGCTCAAACTGAATGCGCGCGTCGGCGCCGGGGAAAATCCGCGAATGAAATCCATTGGCTCTTCCCGCGGTGAGGGTACAAGGTATGCTTTGAGGTCGCGTATACTCTTCTTCCTCGTCGAAGTCTTGTTGCTCTGGGACGAGAAGCTCAAGCTTGACGGAGGCGTAGGGGAGCTCGTCACAAATGTTACTGGCAGGGCGTCGTACGACACCATGGCCTGTCAAGACAGCTTTAGCAGTAGTCACAGACAACGAGTTGGGAAACGCACTGGGGAAAAGCTGTGAAAGTTGCCATATCTGAGATTGACCGCCTGCATCTCCGACGTCTCTTCCACGTCGTCCTAGATATAGGGTAATGCGTTAGACAGCCATTCAATCCAGTACACAGACAGCCGAACGCACTTGATCGTTTTCGTTTAGATCAGATCCATACGCGTAGCTGTACCCCTCCGGTCCGTAGGGGTGGCTGCTGACCTTGGGCGAGGGAGACATACGAATGGTCTGCATCCTAGCCGCTCGATACGCACATACAGCAAGGAAGATGACGGCGAGAAGAGAAGTGGACAGTGAGAAAAAGAACGCGGTTGGTGTGTCTGATCATCAATCAAACGGGTCGTTAAATGATGGAACCGTAAAGTCTCCGTGGTCTGGATTCTGACTGTGCCACGGTCATTCGGACCTGGAAATCATCTTCACGGAAATGTTCTGTGAGAACAAGCACAAATACCGACATTTGCATGTTGTGACTGAGGCGTTAAACAGTGAATAAGCACAGGAGCTGTAAACCTGGCTGTACAGCGACGTAGCATATCTGAAAGAGCCTTAATTGGGCTCCTGGGAAAATAGGTAAGTCTATATCAGCGATCTGATCCTACTGTATATTAGAGCGACTCGCGGAGAACACGGTGCGCATAGTAAAGTAACGAAGACGAAGCAGCCGTCGTCATTCATCTCGCGCATCTCGAGATTCTGATTTACGGCCAGATATCCAAGTTCAGCAACTCACAAGGAGTCAGCTCGCGCGCAGAGACGCCTGGCATGAGCAAGATCATTCGGTCCACTTAGAGGTGCGAATCTATAATGAGTCAAGGAAAAAAGGGATGTTGAATATGGCCTGAATAGCCGCTAAGCTCCTGCCCTGAATGGTACGACACGTCGCGTACTATACAAAATTGAAAAGTACTGCTACACGTTATATCGCTCAGATCGAGAACGCGCTGATTTCGATTCCGTTTTACGAGAAGTTTACCCTAGAATCTCTTCAGCCGACCTATGGATCTAGTATTTCAACACACGTATGATCTAAGAGGGAAACAGTCACGTACATCCCGTTATATTTGATGTGTAATGTGGATCCGTGGTCGACAAGGAGTGCCGAAAGAGCCGCGCAATCCTTTTCATCAACGAGAGTCTCTCTCGATGGCTGAACGTAGAGGAAATTGATCTCCAAGTGAATTGTTTTCAAAGTACTGACGCGATATGGCGCTTCAATCGTGGACCGAATAGTGCGAATGGCATCCGAAGTGAGACGACTTGGAGCTGGCGCAGACAGACCGGGTAACTTAAAGTGGATGCGAATAACAAGACTCCTCAAGAGCAGCCAGCGCCGCGAACTTGGATCTGGATCTACCAGGAAACCTAGAACGCGTTGCATGAGGTCGCTGACGTGTATCGCGTCGTAGTGATAGAAATGCAGAGCCAAAAATTCTACTGCGCTACATAGGTTGGCAAGGAATGGGAGGAGGATGTGGACTTGTGCACCATCACGTAAATTCCACTGGCTGATCTCTAGTGTTGAGAGGACACAGCGCGATTGTCGGAGAAAGAGCATGATGCGTCGGAAGAAAGAGGTTTTGTCCTCCTTCGGGATTGTAACGGTCAAGTGCTTGAGCACCGGCGTAACTAGAAGATGAAGTAGGAAGAAGTTCCTGGCACGGAATACTTCAACATGTGGAAGAATGACTGGGTCATTGGCGGAGTGGGTGATGCGCGCCGTATGAGCATTGCTAGTGACGGAAAGCCACTGTAGAGCGGGTGTCTTCCTCAGTATCTGGACGAGCGCTTCCAAATCTCTGGTGTCATCGAATCTTCCCTCGAACTCTGTAAGCCGAGGCCAGAGATGATCGAAAGGGATGTTAGACGTAACAGGCTGGAGAACGAGACGCCGGAGAGAAGGAGCGCTGTCAAACATGCGAAGGTTGTGGTTGCTGACAGGGAAAAGTTTTCCGCGGATGATAAGATCTCGAAGTCGAGGAATACTGTGCTCGAGGGGGGCGAGCAGGGATCCCACCATCAGACCTGCGCCTGCAGTCAATGACACCCATCGATCAGACGTTGAGAACAGATCTGGGAACAATTGGGGACGTGTACCGTTGGCTGTACCTTCAGCTAACCGCCTGGCAGCTGCTTCCCCCGTCATGGTGTGAGACAGCTCAATGGACATTGGCCGGTCCTTTGAACGCTCCAAAATATTTCGTAGCCGTAGCAGGAATTCGGGTGTGGGTGGGATAGAAAGACAGAGCTGCAAGTTAGACCACAGCTCAGGCGCATCCATCACAATATGGCACCATAGGCGGCATGTACCCATGATAGACACGCGGATACATTGCTCGACGTGCAGCAAGTGATGGTATCCTGCGATGTATCTGTCCGTGCAAACCAAAGCGAAGATAGCTAGGAGGATTTCAATGGGAAGATGACAAATATTGAGCTGAATGCTTTGCCCTGGACCGAGTATAGAGTTATTGCTTCGCGTCATAGTGGCCAATTTGGTATTCGATAGGGAGAGCATAATCGCAAGCTAATAGTAGTCGGATCCGCCCCACTTTTGACCTAAGAAGAAAGATTAAAAATGTCTGCGGGAGGTCTTGAGCGATGTGGATGGACGTACAGGAGAGAAACTCGGCAAGGTAGAAGGCAAGATGGTTTGTGCTTGCTTCAAGTCATGTGACCTTTGCTTTACCAGTACCATCCCAGCCAAGTCCCAGCTCAGCTCTAGTTCTTTGACAGCGAGCATGGTGTGCGATACGTGTTCAACAACATTCAAGATGTGGCAAGCGGTCAGGCCAATGCTGTCGCGAGAGGTGCTCTGGCCTACATGCCATTGAAGCGCTCGGAATACTTAGCGTGTCTGTCGTTGTCCGCAAGTTCATCAAGCTCGACGCGAGTATGAGAAAATGCTAGTATAGAAGCGCTACTGAACAAGAAAGGCAGAAGAATACAGATACTCCAGAATAGAAGCAGATATGGCGAGGATAGAGTCCATACTAAAAGTTGTGTGTAAACGAAGACAACGAGAATTATTAGAGACAGCGATGGCAGAATTGGAGAGAACGACTCCAACTCTATCGGCGCGAGTGCGCTCAGCTCCTTACTTCCCGTTGGTGACAAGAAGACTGCCTGCAGACATTGCTTGCCCGATGCTGACGGCGTTAGCACTCGTCCGCTCTATACGGCTTGATTCAAGCGCATGGACCAGCATTTGAGTCCCTGCGGGTTAACGAGGGCAGCGTAGGAGGGAGCGCCCCAATATATTCGAGGACCAGACTCTTCTCGAGAACAGCTCGGTCGTCGATGTTGATTAGGAGCTCTTCCTCTGCGGCGATATGGTATATTTATCTTGGTTAGTTGGAAGAGTGGACGCTTTTCTCGTCAAGATCGACCTGATGGCAACAGACGAACGGTCACCGCCAGAAAAAGATTTGAAAGAAAGTAGAACACGCACATATTCGGACGATTACTTTATTGTCGCATTCACGGTAAAATTTCTATGGTGTTCAGCGCACGTAATACGTTCATACTCAAAGAGAATTAGGCATGCAGGAGATAGACATAAATGACGACTTACTTAAAAGCTAGCTCACGGCCTTCTTCGAATCTCTCTGCGTATCTTCACAGCACTGCACGTGTCCTGTTCTCAAATGAACGCACTGCCCAGCCTTTTGGTCCAACCAACTAGAACAATGAGCGCGTCGCCTGTGCGTAGAAGTCAGGTCATATCTCCGAGATATTCGGCTCGTCACTTGGCGCGTCGTCTCCCCCCTTCTCCTTGTCGTTGATAAGAGCAGTTGGAAACAAACAATGGATTGGGAATGACGAGCTCCAATTCCGGCCTGACGCGAGGGGCTAGACAGGTTAGAGGAAGCAGCTAGGTGTGGCAACATCCGAGTGGGTGGAGGCGGAAAACCGATTAGGTAGGAATGGAGGGTGGCGCGGCCCCGGGGAGTGTATCAGCGCGCAGGCTCAATGTTGATGTAGACGGAGCAGGGGTCAGACTAAGGCGGGCATCGAAGACAAGTGTGCCTGATAGGAAGGGTAGCGCGGCGCCAACGGACGCGCGGGAGGAGTGTAGTCACTCAAGTGATGAGCGATTGGAACTCGCGAGACATGGCATAGTGAGGCAACGTGAGCAAGTCCTGAAAGGTGAGGGTCAGAAGGAAATTGAGACAGAAGGGTGCATGCACCTGGCACGCACTAAAAGTGCAGCCGGGAATGCTGTAGACGCGGCTCGTCAAGTAACGTGCTACAAGACAATTATTCATAAGGAGATACATAGGATATAAACTGTCGACTGACTTGATTGCGATGTCCGACCTGCTCCTGCCCCACCGAACCACTCGCCCTGCCTGAGCATCGCGTCCTCTCATTGGCCCTCATTCAAAGGATGCGCGTGAGGTGTCAACGCGCGTTATGAGCCGAGCCCGCCAGCAACTAACGATTTTGCCCGGAAACGTTCAACGCATTTGCGGAGGAGAGCGCGCCATTCACTGGGGCTTGTTCCTAAATGCCAGTACAGCCCTCGTCGCTGCTGTGTCCCTGGAGCGCGGTCCACCCCGCATTGCCGCTGGTATTTTGTCGGCCACAACGACCACGAAATGGAGTATGGTGCAAGAGAGTTTGGGGAAATAATGCCGTTGTCAATACGAAACGCTGAGAGCATGACTGCTAGCCAGCATTATCCAGTTCCATGGAAGGCCCGGAAACGACGAAGAGAGCGGGCGCGTGGGACGAAGGACGATGTGTCAGTCCTTCATCTGCTACAGCGCGTACCGCGGGAAGTTCGAGGTGATAACGGCGCGCTTGTAGCCATGACTGCAAAGACGAAACAATTAGGGCGAGGCGTCAACACGTCTTAAGGTCGTACGGTACGATCATGGTGGTTGCAGATCAAAAGGTTTTGAGGACGCCGATCATTCTACGGAGTTGTTTTCTCTCGTCAATAACGTGCTCAAAGGACTCGAGCCCGAGAGACACCCATAACGATGTCTGTTCCAGAGATTTTTGCTGACAATATTGCCTGGTACATTTACACCCCAGACGACGAGGTCCGAGAGTAAGCATATGCATTATTCACTCGTATTTTATCATCTCATACCCTACAGGCTCTTGTACGGTGTCCGAAGCGCTAAAAGAATTCCAAATGAAACCGGTTCCGCTGCGTTCCTTCGCTCTGACGATATCTTGGTCGGTGGTGATGCTCCTAAAGCACAGAACGACTTTGAGGCTCGGACGCTCGAAGCTGCTAACAAAATATTCATGTGTCGACTCTTGGATCTTGAGGCCCGTAGTCATTCTCTTCACCGCTGTGAGCATTTTGGATACTAACGTCTTCTTCAGGGGGCTGTGTATCCAGCCAGTCTTTCTTCCTCTCTTCGAGACGAACTTGTAGAGGCGGCCTCATATCTCGATTCCATCTCATCGGCGGGAGACCAATCGTACATTGAGCGCTTTTCACTCGATATGGATACCTTTGATGCTCGCACCACCCTGGACCAGCTACAGCATACAATATGCGCTGTATCCGATACCAGCGATGCCATTCGTAGCCACTGTTACAACAAATTCAGCACCGATAACACAATACCAGGTCTGCTCGACTCTGTACCCGCCTATGACGCTCTGTTTCTTAGTGCATGGCACGATACGCCTGGACTGCAGGCAGCTGGAATTAACATCAGGTACCAATAAAGTTTTGTTGGATACGATACAAATCTCTAGCTAACCTTCGTGTCAGTTTTCGGCCCCGTTGGTCCTTGTATCACACTGAGGCGAGCACGGCTGCAGAACTCGAATGGCCACTTATTGTTCCCGACATTGACTTCTCCGTACGCATCCAGCTCCCAGCACACCTTGAATCTGCGCGTCGGTTCCATCCTGGTCATTTCTTTTCTGACCGTAAGAAATGTGAAGAACGCACTGTCGATATCCCCATCCTCATTGTCGAATACAACAAAGCTTTTGCCGATCAATATGTAGACGTTCCATGTCTTGATCAGCACAACTATCATCTCATGGCCATCTTATCCAGAGAATATCAGGATTGGATTGAGATTTTGGAACAACGCACTCGTGTCGCGGATGAATACGGTGAAGTGAGCTCCCGTTCATGTCAAAGGCAGGATAGTATCAATAACTTTTTTAGGAGCAAATTGAAGCCAGCAAACGAGGGATGCTTTCCCGCGCACGTGATCTTTTAGACCTCTTCATAGAGTCATATCGCACTGCATCAAATTCTGGCGATCCCCCTCCCACAACCACTGACACATCCCTTCCCTTCGACGTCAGATTCTCGTTGACCTTCTGCCTGTATGCGAGAAATCTCCAAGGGCTCGTTACTGATTCGCATTTGCTTTCGAACCATTGGACTGTCTTCTACAATTCGCTCTTCTCTTGCGCATGGCGGAAGAACGACGAAGGAGTAGAACTAGTCATGCAGTAAGCCTTTC
>JADNYV010000516.1:0-24318 GCA_015501055.1 Mucidula mucida | reverse complement strand
TCTGTACATCATCGCCCGTTATAAATCGATCCCTTGTTGTGGTTTATTCTTTCCCATGGTACAAAGGGTATGTTGTGGTCGCTGGGTCCTTGATTGCCTCCATAACGCCTGTAACAGTTGATGTCCATGCCAGACAGGGCCAAGGACTGGAGGACATGCACAGTCGCGCGGTTCAATACGACAACAAGACCGAGCATCTGTACAGCTTCATCCAAGTCATGACCGCTGTGCCGCGTCTTTTGCCCATGGCGCAATGACTGTACGTCACTCCTTTCGTGGAGGCTCTCAACTAATAGCGTGCTGCAGTGGGCAATGCTGTCGGTCCATATTCCGCGATTTACGCCGTTTGGAGTACCGGTTTACCTGCGGGCAAGGAGAGCGAGACTCCCGTCTGGATTCTCGTCGCCGGTGCCGCATTTTTGGTTATTGGTCTGGCGACCTACGGCTACAACATCATGAGCATCCTCGGTACCGGCTGACGCTGCACTCGCCTTCGCGTGTTATAGTATGGAGTTGGGCTCTGCCATCACCGTCTTACTGGCTTCGCAATATGCGATTCCGGTCTCGACGACTATGTGCATCACTGGTGCCACTATGGGTGTGGCGATCTGTAACGGCGACATCAAGGCCTTCAACTGGAAAGCTTATGGATGGATTGTGTTTGGATGGGTGCTAACGGTACCTATTGCTGGTATATCTGCGGGTTGTCTTATGGGCATTATTCTTAATGCGCCTCATTTCTAAGATGGGGATACCTTCTATATGCACTCATAATGTGATGAATCATAATGACAACCGTGTCGGATGACTAACATGCCTTGTACCAGATATTGCAGCGCTCTGAACCATGAAACGTACACAAAACTTTCAACGATGATAATGATTAGCATATCGTAGCCGCATATTCTACTTCCGAGCGATGCGCTGACTACTTCACAAAACGTTTGAAGATATCTGCCACTTTCGGGTCCGCAGCATTCACGATGTCCACCGTTTCGGTCTGTAAAACAAAATCAGTACAAAATCAACCCCCAGAAACAAACAGGCGCAACACACCCAAAGTCGATCCTCCGCCTCCCTACCCGTCTTGCTCAGCACCCACTCGCTAACCTGTTTGACTTCAGACATATCGATGTATGCGCCACGGAGCTCCTCTTCGTTGTCCGCACCCCCGACGGCCGCATAAACCAGTTGTCGACTTCCCTCCTCAGTCGTAAAAGCCGCTTCTGCCTCTGACTTTGCGTTACTCTCCTTCAGGAAATCGGGGAGCGTGCTGCGCAAGTTGGAAACACAGAACCCAGGGTTAACGCAGTTCACGATTATGGAAGACCCAACATGGGATTGAAGAGAACGGGTGAAGAAGAGGTTTAGAACTAAAAAAAATTCAGATAAATCTGAAGCGGTATGTAGAATGGTGTGTAGAACGTACGCTTGGTATGGGAGTAACGCTCAATGTTACCGAATGCGTCGGGATCTGGAGCGTTGTTCTCTTTCGGTTTCGGCATACAAAGCTCCGGCTTGTTCAATCCTTCGAGGATCTTGGGCTCATTGAGGATGACCTCGGGGATGTCGGTTGTGAAGAACACTCCGCTGGTGACGATAACAAGGCGCGGAGAACCGGGATGTTGTTCAGCAGTCCGCTTTAGCAGAGGAAGCAGGCGGAACGCAAGCAACTCCTGGCCAAGGCAGTTCGCTTCCAAACTAAATTGAACAATGTCAGCAATCTTGAGACCAAAAAGATACGGAAGAGCACGAAACCATTTTTCCCAGCCGTCTTCTGTGAATTCAAAAGGGCCCCAGTTGGTGGCTGCGGCGTTTTCGACGAGTATGTCCAGTCGGTCAAGTTCGCGATCAGCTCGGTCTGCAAATGCAGATACACTGGCAAAGCTGCCGAAATCGACCTGCCAGACCTCCCCGCCGCTATAGCCAGTGTCCGCTTTCAGCTCTGTCAAGAAGAAGACGCGTAAAAATCCATCCAACAAGAATGGATTAACATACCGGCTAATGCAGTATTTCCCTTATCGACGCTGCGACAAGCTAGGATGACGCGCGCTGCATTCATTCTGGCGAAATGCTTGCATGCTTCGAACCCCAGACCGATATTGGCGCCAGTCACGATGACGGTTTTGCCACTGAGATCAGCGTGAACGACTGGCGGGGCAGTCTTCTTCTGTAGGTTGATGTGAAGCTGTTCCCAATTACTAGGAGCCATGGTTGCGCTTGGTGTTATTGAACAAAAGATGAACGATGAACGCCTCTTTTATACGATAATTGAGACCTACATTATACATCGCTGGCGCATAAATCTTACATGTTAGAGCCGGCAGGCCACGCAACGCGTATGCAGCTATGTACCCTTGTTCGTACACTTTCAGAGTCATCGATTAGAATTAGACATTTTGCCGCTCGTCCGCGAAGCGTGTGAGTTGGGTTGAGTAGCTGCAGAATCAGTAATGATATACTTCGCTGCATCAGGAGGACTCGTCACTAACCAAGGGATGCTGAGAACCTTGCTCCTCCTCCTATGAGACTGCAAACGAAACGGTTAATCGGAAAACCGTTGTCATCTAAGAAAGCAAACAAATGTAGAATCACCAAGCCGAGGAGAGCCGAAAACAGCTCCGGCGGCAAACTGATAAGCATGAACTTGATTGATTTCACCCTCTGGAGTCTCAATGTATCTGATCTCTGATTCCTTCCGCTGTACAGCTGTGCTGTCTATAGAAACAAGCTGTAACCGCAATGGATGCGGCCCAGATTGCGGTATCGCAGGGCGATCCTTCTAACGCGAGCGCCATCGCCTCCCAGAATGATATATCATGCTCTGCATCCACAATGAGCACCCTGCACGAGTGGAATGCAACGGTTATATGTGCTAGTAAAGTGAAGTGATGTGTGTGTGCTAGAAGTCGTGCTCAGCATCCTTCTTCCCAGACACAAACATGATAGGCTCAGGTGGATCCCCTTTCTTGTTCATCATCGCGCGCCAATCCGGGTCATACGGCACATGCGCCAGACGGGTTTTCGCTATTCCCACTAGAAAACAAAGAACCTTCTCATAATATCGAAGAATGAATGGCGAGAAACGTACTATATCCTATATATGCCTGCACGCCCGGTTGTAGGGAAAACATTAAATCGAAAAACCCCACCCGATCATTGTGCTTGCCCGGGCCCGCGTCGAATTCTGCACTGATCTCGGCCATGAACTCTGGAAGCTCGTTCTTGTTGAGACCTAGGATCCCTTCAATGTCAGGCTGCACGTCGCTAATCTTGAACACGCCCGCCTGCACAACGACGAAGCGGTTGAGCACATCCTCCGCACTGGGAACGTGTTCCACCATCTTCACGAAAATATGCGTTGCGCCGCGACTGGGGTCGCGCTTCAAACCGAGCGCGTGCATGGGGCACACGTTATTCGCGGGATGGTTGCTGTCGCGCCACTTGATCCAGTCCTCGCCGCGCTTCGCCGCCTTTGGATCGACTTTGCGCTGTTCCGCTACCTTCTTCAGTGACTCGGCGCGCTCCTTGCACATCTCCTTGTGGTAAGGCCAGTGGGCTCGTTGACATTCCGGGGAGCAATAGAAGATGTATTTACAGCGCGAACATTGGAAGACGGTGATGCTTGGCTCGGACGCGCTGCACTGCCTACATGTCCGTGTTTGGCGCTGTGCCGTCTTGAATGTGGTAGTGCGGCCTTTGAGCCATTCGTCACCACCAAGACGCGTGTACACGGGGTCTGTGCTTGGATCGCAGTCCGTCGAGAACCACATCCGAAGAGTCTTGCCGACAATTTTCATTGGGTTCTTTTTGAACCATGTCACCAGCCAAGATTCACTATGGTCCATATATTTAAGTGAGGTGAAGAAATGAGATAATGTACTCAGTACTGACAGCTTCTGGGCTTCTTCAATGTCGCCAAGACGGCGTAGAACGCGCGCGAGGTAAAATCTGGCAGCGACGTTGGAATAAGCGCCGTGTGAAGACGCGAATTGTGAATTCTTGAGGGGCTCATTTATGATGCGGCTCAACGCGACTTTGGCTTCGGCGTCGTCTGTACGCGATCGGGCAAGTGCAACCACATAATCGATGTGCAATCCACTGAGAAGTTGAGGGTAAAAGAGCAAGACTAAATTGGGAGGGGACGAACGGATTTCCCTGCCAAGTGTCCGTGGGTTTTCCAATGCGCGTCGCCTGTTCCCCGTCAGCCTGTATCGCCGCACGCATGTGGCGCAGTGCCTCGATTGGGCGGTCGACTTCAGGCTTTCTAGAGACGCGATTAATCACGTCTCGACATGTAGTGAGGATGGTAGGTACTCACAGGATGTGAGCAGACAGTTTCCGCCGGGAATTCAATGTCATGAAATACCTGGCAAACCTGGCAACTTCTCCATGCTGGTGGGGAAGGATGTGCCCAATTGAGCGCAGTTGTTCAACAGGTGCCTCCACCAATGCGAGAACATTCCATTCGAGTGCCCAGATGACTTGGGGGAGAATCTCAGTGGGAACTAGCATCCATTCAGTCCATATAATTCTCTGCAGAAAAGTTCTTACCGTCATCAGTCTGACACAAATACGCGAAGTTGAACAGATGTTTATGTGTTGTAATGTACACAACGCCAGGATGCAGTATTCCGATGTCCTGTCCTTTATCCGAACGGCCTTGAATATCTGGAAATGAATTTAAGCATAATTCCTGTAGAGATAAAATGCTGTACAGAGACGGGGCGAACAGCGTTATCTAGACGTCGACGTACTTTTTGGAACTGGCTTCTTCATTGCGTCAAGCGCAGCCCGCGCGTCGGCCTCGATAAGTGAGTAGTCGGAAATTTTGAGATGTTCCGGTAATCTATCCAGGCCATCGAGATATATGCGAAATGTATGTGATGGCTTCGCGAGAGATGCGGAAGACATGGTCGTTACATCGCAAGAGCCTACGTCTATAAGGAGATGGATGGAATTACCGTTCCTCACGTGGTTCCCGCGTGACGCTCGGGTGTCGTCACTGTCGTGCAGGGAAGGGGTATACAAGTAGGAAAATCGTTAAATGTCTACAGCCATTAGTTCTACATGTGAACCCAGTGAGCTTCACGCGAGAACCACGCGAACCATCCTGCCGTTATACACCGTGCTCGCAATACGGCATTGTTGTGATTCACCCACAGGCTATAGTGACCATGACACCTCCAATGTCGATGAGAAAGAACAAAGGAAGGAGAAATAAGCAAGGTGGACATATTCATGTGTTAATACTAGAGCTACATAACCGTCTCAGCAAGACTGATCACCTTTTCCACTTCCGAGAAGCGTGGCGTCAGAGCGCATTTGAAAGGTAACGGTTGCCTGTGCCATTTCGTCAGCGCGCTCGAGAAAAAAGAAAGAAGAACCAGTGTTCATACACTACAATCCCATCACTGTACGCCATATCATCCAACACAAAAGTCTTCCCATCTTTGTCGACTGCGTTGTTTATCTTGAACGCCCAAAGGAGACATGAAATCGTGATAAAGGCCGTTTCGCGAGCGAGGTATCGTCCAGGGCATTTGCTGATCGAATGCATGAGCCTCTTTCGGAGTCTCAATATGTACTATGCGCCTCACCGTCTCCCGTATCCAAACGCTCCTACGGTGGTGGGATCGCACTGAGGGCTGTCACCTAGAAACCTGTCCGGGTCGAAGGCCTCTGGATTCGGGTACATGTCTTTATCATGGAGGATTGCCCTAAAGGTTGTTGTCAATAATCACTTTACAAATAGCCATAATGTAGGACAAGTACCAAACGTTCGGACTCACGGTCGAGCCTAGAGAGATATTGAGTGTGTGCCGAGTCGTGCAGGCCATGGGAATTCACCTTTGGGAATGACATAGCTCTCGTAGACGTCGTCGGACATGTTATTATGAGCGATGCCTTCAGGTAATGTTGTTCATCAGTATGCGGCAGCACCAAGGTAGAAGACTCAATACCCAACGGCGACACAGGCCTCCAGCGCATCGATTCCAAGATCAACGCCCGGACGTACGGCAGACTAGGCTCGTCGTCGTAGCCCGGAAGTCTACTTCTACCAACAACGGCATCTAGCTCAGCTTGAGCTTTCTTTTGAGCGCCTGGGTTAAGAACCATCGCCAATATCGTTGTGAGTATGACAGCCACGGTCTGATGACAACGCGTGAACATCAGTAAACGACTGCTGAAGGAAGGAACACACTGTATCGGCGCCAGCTGCCAGAAGTTGTGGCGTCAGTAAGGTAAGGAAGGACCGCAACATCATGGAACACTGACCAGTTAACCCAACCCCGGCACAGTCCTTGATTGCTTCCAGAACACGGTCATATTCAACGCCAGCGAGCTCCTTAGATTCCAGTTGATCGAGACTTGTGGTGACGAACGTGGAAGCGACCTTTGCATCTCCCTACGACCCGTATGAGCCAAACGCAATGTCCAAACCGCAGGCGCAATGCATACTCTCGATCTTTGAGCGACAGCCGTTGTAAAAGGTAGGTTGAGGATATCCCGCGCCTCTGGTGCTACACTTTCTGCTAACCTCTTGAAGGCCGCAAAGGGGAACCAAGCTAAAGGCTTTAAGTAAGCACCTCGCGTAGCGTACTCCCGTGTGAGGATACAAACAAGGAATCATTCCGAGGCTGGGCATGTAGTCAACTAAATATCTTCCCGGCTGCATGGCGACTTCGGATTTCCGTAAGGCTTTGTTAACGATGGTAATGTACCAATCATTTTCTTCTTGAGCCTCGTAGCCATATACCAACAAGAGGACTATGGAACTTGTGACACTAACCAGGAGTAAAGGTCAGCTCGACGCTCACAGAATAATTGGACAAATTACTGTCGAGCGTGTTGGTAAAAGTCGTCCGGTCGCTGTAGCAGCCTTCGCAGGAATCGGAGCGTAGCTTGAACTTGAACAGGCCTATAGTTCGAGACTTGATTCGCGTTGAAATACTGATTGAAAGTTTTTCGATGGAGCCTTGTCATTGAAATTAGTGAAGAGTAAAGCGAATAACATTCGTGAACGCACCTCCATCTATCTGAGTATCGCATGAAACCAAAGTCCCAGCCCCAGCCCATGAGACCGTTGGACATACGGAAACCTGATTTTGAGTATCAACCGCGTATTAACCTGTCGTAACGCACTAGGTTTATCTGCGTATATCGCGGAGCGCTTCTCGAGTAGCTCCATGGCTGCTTTGGCAGAGTTCAATATGATCACCGGCTGGCCCAAAACTTCCATAGACACAACATCGGAGTTGTAGGCATCCGACCAACTGCCATAGTACAGCCATGCCCGACTCGTGGGGCGATTGAAGAGATTGCCAACGATTGGCAGACCCTTTGGCCCTGGTGGCAGAGCAAATCGTCGGCGGCGGAGGAGGCTGCTGAGTCCGAATGTAACGAGAAAGAGTACTGCGACGATGAGAACGGGAGCCATGCCTGGTATCTGGCCTTCTGAAGACAGGTTATAACAGCATGAGATAGAGTTCGTCTCTCACGGTTTACAGAACATATCTAGTGGACTTATCAGCTGATGATGTCCGGCATGTTCGACAAAGCGCGTAGTGGCAAGAATCGCGCTTGATATAGTGCACCGGGATGACGAAAGATCTAAAGATACGCAAGTACCGTAGACTAGATTTCGATAATGAGATTAAGTAGGTACTTCTTGAAAACGAACACCACGACAAACCTCTCTCGCGCTCCGCTTTGACGCGACGATACCTTCTTTGAAATTCCAAAAGCTCAGTCTTCATGAATAGGCCTTGTTCTTGATAATACTCCGATGCAAGCCATGTCCAGACAAGAGGACGTGCGTTGCATGTCCCAGAGATGGATGTCCAATGAACCCTCTCATTGTCGTCGAAAGGAGGCATATTACTTGTGAGGAAGAAAGTCTTGTCGTATTTCCAGCGGCGAGGAAAAAATACGTGTAGGACGTCCTTCCCTGCGTTCGTAAGCTCTCGTGAGTTTGAAGGCGCGCCATTGGGATAGTGTTTTCCATTTATGCTATGGTACCCCAGCTGGCGCAAATTCCGTTAAACTCATCTTCACTAGAAGTTCAGACAAAGCCCCACCGAGGACAAATGTGAGCTGAAATATGTCAGATCTGTTGGGAGTACGCGGACCGCGTCGAACACTCGAGTTTGGCATCATAATGGTAGACTACGCTTGTCGCCCTAAGATGTCTATTCGACAGACGCGTCGTGATAGCTTGTGATAGCAGGTTTGGAATCGAACGTTTGAATTTTGAGGACGGGAGATGGCGGGTAAAGGCGGGCCGACACTATTTGTGCATATTGATCGCCTTACCGGGAACTATCGGGTTTCCGCCAGCTCTTCTTCCTCTTCAACAACTAAATTCACAACGATGAGACCCTCACTTATCCGTCTCGGGGACATGCCTGGTCGTGAGTACACGGCGCGCTCAGTTGTATTCTGACTATTGACATGCTTTGCAGCCCGCCGAGCCTATGTGAGCCAATCATACAATGGTTATGACGAACGATGCTAATGGAGGCGTAGAACGTATGGTGGGGCGACAAACACGGCCTTATGAAGCAGCGGGGGATGTACCAGTACTGTGCGTGCTTCACGACGTCGCCAATAGACACGTCTATTGACATTTTCCTATAGCCTTGTCCCCCTTCCAGTCCAAGGCGGCACCCCACTGGGCACGCGACTACCTCTTCAATGGATACAGGCGTCTTTCGAAAGAGGCCGTCTACTGGGTTATTCCATTCGGCTTTGGTAGTTCTCGCCTTTTTCGACCGCGTTGTAATAATGCTCACAGAGCGGCAGGCTACGGAGTATACACCTGGGCCAACAATTACACCGAATACCACGAAAGCAAGGCTGGACATCTCGCGGACGGTGCTGCCGAAGGGCACTAAATGCAACAGGAGGTGTGTATTTCCCCAACCCTTTATTTTGCCCTTCTCATTTGCGCCAGGTGGTTTATTACACGCTTGTATTCCATAATAGAATGAATGTTCAAGCACCCCTCTGTACCACTGTTGATTCTACGACTAACGCCGGTACAGACAAGAATCAAAGTTGGTTCATAACATAACTTCAACAAAATAGCAGCTCCAAGGACCTCGGGTTCGTCCCATAATCCTGTATGGATTGATATTGGATGCCTGGCGTGTATACCGCCGTCAGAAAAGATAGAGGCATGTCTTCCTTTCGACGCCTAACATCTCGTACAGACAATCGCTCCCAGCCTCGTCGTCATGATGCAAGATCTACTCTCTATCTTCAGCCTCCATGTCCCCAAAATCTCTTTGCTTGTCGTATTCCTTCTGTAGCCCCGTCATCAGTCGTTGACGCCGGACGCTGCATTTATCAACGCACTCCTTTTCAGTCTGTGGCGCTCGCTTACTCAACGGATTTACACGCGAGCGAACACGTGCCATCTTGTTTATTCTTTGGATTTATGTTTACTGATTGCTCGTTCAGAGACGCTGCTGCGTATCCCCACGACCTCACGCTGAACGAAATCTAGTAGACCAGTCTGACTTTGTATGCATCAGAGGTTCGTGCTCGTCCTTACGTCTTGTAATATCTTGCAGTTCATCGATCGCCGGCGCAGGTTAAAAGGAAGGCAGAGGCCAAGGTGACAGATAAGAAGGACGAAGTAAGTGACAGCTCAAGTGACGGGCAAGTTTTATGAGGCGCTTCATAATATTCATTGGATCATACAGTTTTATTCGAGTTTGTTGAAGCATAGAAGGAAGGTCGATGCTGTTTCGAAAACTGTTTTTGAGACTGGGTAGAGCGCGAATCTGTTTAGTTCCGAATATTCTGCTATAGGCCATGTATATAGTTGGTTGCGCTTCAGATACCGGCGACACGGGATACAATAGAAAATCTATGCCGTCGTCACCTATGAATGATTATTGTTATACTCTTCGCGGCTACCGGGTCCTATGCAACATATTGGGGAATCATCCCCTCCGTTACCAATCCGTTACAGTACTTTGTTGTCAGACGGTGATGACTGGAAGGTTCTTCCGCATCAGCCTGATTCAAACTCCGCTTGCGGGGCGCCTTATAAAGGGACTGCGGTAACGCCACTATACCAGAACTCCCATCTTGACCGTCACCTCCACTCGCCTTTTCAACAACCATGCAGATCTTCGTAAAGACTCTCACTGGCAAGACCATCACCCTCGAGGTCGAATCCTCTGACACCATTGACAACGTCAAGGTAAGCTATCTGCCGCGTCGTTCATTGGTGCACAGCTAACGGCGCGGTGTAGGCCAAGATCCAAGACAAGGAAGGCATCCCGCCCGACCAGCAGCGCCTTATCTTTGCCGGAAAGCAGCTCGAGGACGGCCGCACCCTTTCCGACTATAACATCCAGAAGGAGTCTACCCTTCATCTCGTCCTGCGCCTCCGTGGAGGTATGCAGATCTTCGTCAAGACCCTTACGGGCAAGACGATCACCCTCGAGGTTGAGTCTTCCGACACTATCGACAATGTCAAGGTACGTTCGTCGTCATGAGCTCGAGGTCAACAGCTTATCTTCCCACAGGCCAAGATCCAGGACAAGGAAGGCATTCCTCCTGACCAGCAGCGATTGATCTTTGCCGGCAAGCAGTTGGAGGACGGTCGTACCCTCTCCGACTACAACATCCAGAAAGAGTCGACTCTTCATCTCGTCCTTCGTCTCCGGGGTGGTATGCAAATCTTCGTCAAGACGTTGACCGGCAAGACCATCACACTCGAGGTGGAGTCATCCGATACTATCGATAACGTGAAGGCGAAGATACAGGACAAGGAAGGTATCCCGCCTGATCAGCAGCGCCTCATCTTTGCTGGCAAGCAGCTGGAGGATGGTCGTACTCTCTCCGATTACAACATCCAGAAAGAGTCGACTCTTCATCTCGTCCTTCGTCTCCGCGGTGGTATGCAGATCTTCGTCAAGACGTTGACCGGCAAGACCATCACACTGGAGGTGGAGTCATCTGATACTATCGACAACGTCAAGGCGAAGATTCAGGACAAGGAGGGCATCCCGCCTGATCAGCAGCGCCTCATCTTTGCTGGCAAGCAACTCGAGGATGGGCGTACCTTGTCGGACTACAATATCCAGAAGGAGTCCACTCTTCACCTCGGTGAGTCAACTTACAGAAATCTCTATCGTGTTCTGACCCCTTCTAGTGTTGCGCCTCCGCGGTGGAAACTGAGTATTGAGTACTGGCTTGTCCTTGTGTTTTACATTATCATGAACCACGTCTATCCAATGTATATCTAGATTACTCCGTCAATGCGCGAATTTCATTCATTAGCGTAACAGCAGCGACTTGGAAATTCTGGATGACGAGTGCGACGTAGGTTACAATGTCAGTCGACGAACACTTGAGGCTATGAACCGGCACTCCATGATGAACGCGCCAGAATGGACTGTAACAGACGTTCATGACGATTTCTTTCCTTCATGTCATAATTGCGACGAGATGAACGCCCAACACTAAGGATTCTTCTATCCGTGGCGTCGTCACTGAGGAAACGCTTATGCACTTGGTTGAGAGATTTCTTCTGGGTCAGTGCCGCTTGCGGAAGAGCCTTTCTGATCTACAAATGGTCGCCGTGGTGTACATTTCTTTTCAGGCAATTTCATACTGATACATGTTGTGACTACTTTACAACGCTTCCAAAATGGCGTTAGCAAGCGGTGCTGCCGACGCTGGGTTCTGGCCTGTCAGAAGATGGCCGTCAACCACCACCTTACTCTATAAATCAGATCAGTAAAGCTCGACGTGGAATCATTATACGCTGACGACGTACTTGCCAAGGCTCAGCCCTACTGTAGATCCCGCCCTTTTTGGAAATGTCGTCCTCGAGGGAAAAGGGAATCGAGCTGACAGAGTCGACCTGGACCTCTTCAGCGTTGGAGAAACCAGTAAAGTTCTTTCCGGCGAATATCGATTTCCCCTCGGCGTCGACCGCGTTCGCCAGAGCACTGTAAGTAAACGGCGGGCGCGTCAATAAAATTTGTTGTTGTAGACTAGAATCAAAGATGGCCTCCTTACGCAGGACCGTGGCAGACGGCAGAAGTGATCTTGCCCGCTTGATAAAACTGACGCTGGTAAGTAAACGGGGATATCATGTCATAGCGCCGGTACTACTTGCCTCTGAGGCGAGCCTGATGTTATCCTCGTCCGTAGGCAGATCGATGACAGGTCCATGTCCGCCGACATAGAATACGGCATCGTAGTCCTTTGCGCTGATCTCGGAGAGCTTCTTTGCGTGGGAGAGCTTGTCGGCCACGATGGGGTCCTTGAGGAACCTGACGCAATCCTCGTCCTTTTCGAACGCCTACATGATACCCGTGAAGCGATTAGCTCCAAGTTTGGAGTAGTACCAGAGATGTGCTTACGGTGACGCTACGTTGATCAAGCGGGGGGTTGGGGCCTTTTGGGGACGCAAAGTCGACTGTGCACGTCGGGGTCAGGATGTAGTACGGATGGGCCGCTTCGGGGAGGTAGTAGCCCTAACGTTCATCAGGGTGGCGCGGGTGCGAGCAGACGCGCGCGCGACCTCACCGTAGGCTTTCCGACGAGGTTGGTGTCGCAAGATGTGAGAACGAAGAGGATGGAAGGCATTGGATATGTACAAGCCCAGTCCGGACGTGTTCTTCTTTTATACTAGAGGCCAGGAAGATGCATGCCAGATATAGCGGTAGATAGACTCGTAATGATACGAGTCAGCAGATGGTCGAAGCCAAGGGGATGACATCAACAGCGAAAATTGCTAGTGGGTTGGAGTGTTATCGTACGGGGCTCGTTTTAGTTATGTACTCAGTGGAGGCAGGACGTCGATCGCTGAGTCTCAATCTAGAATTACTCACTTCAACTTGCCTTTCATTTTGATTTCCATTCACAGGCAATGCACTGTGCAACCCCCTCTCGAAACTCAACGCACGTTCAATGAGCGGATAGCGGACAAAATGCGCTCTTCTGCTCGGCGTTGTCCGCTAGCTTCTGTTTTAGCAAGTGGCGTACAATCGGCGGTCTTCCGTTCGTATATGAGAGTAAACAGCGCGGACTCCTCGGTGCGGCGGACAAGCAGCGCAATCTGCCGGCTTCGCATTCTTTTTTGACGCCACGTTGACCTCTCTTCCACAAGCAGATATGAACAAAGTGCCATACGGTTTGAAATGGCGGTCGTCGTATTGGTATGCGACCTTTGTCGTTGGGCTAGGTCTCGTTTCACGGTCTGTATGGGTGTGAAGAGTGCTGATCCTCTGGACTGTTAGGCATAGCGACTGACTGGATCGTCTATTCCATCCTTGTCCCCGTTCTCCCATTCCAGCTCCAAATACTCGGCTATGCGTCGCCTTCGGTCCTCACCAGTTGGCTGCTCTTTGCATACGTGAGTTGGTCCCGCTTCATCTTGACCGTATTCTTACCATGATTTGCAGTGTGCCGGTCTCGTCGTCTGTAAGCTCATGTCCAAACACGCATCTGTTGTCTCTCAACTGTCGCAGCAACCCTACCTATCGCTATGATCTCAGAGAAATACAACACACGCTCTGCTCCGCTCATTACGGGCGTTTTCGTGCTTATTGGATCGCAGATTATGCTCATGGAGGCTCCCGTTTACTGGTTGATGATTCTTGCCCGCGTCTTGCAAGGTACGGGATCCGCCATGATCTGGGTCGTCGGTCCTGCTTTGCTGTACGTCCGTGCATATTTTCCCCCTCCCAATCCTCACTGCGTCTGCCAGATGCGACATGACCCCGACAAGCCTCATTGGCCGTGAGTTTCCATTACGTTCTCTCCCACCTTTGCCTCACACAATGAACAGGTCAACTCGCTGTCGCCATGACAGGCCAGGCTATAGGGTAAATCGGATTCGTTATCCCTTTGTTCTATCTAGTACTCACTAGCTCGATAGTTTGCTCGTGGGGCCTGCTGTCGGAGGTGTGAGTCGCCCTTGACGTCCACCTCTTTCTCCAATTTAACTTTGACCAGGTACTCTACGGCGCATTTGGCTTCCGCGGTCCCTGTATATTTGGAATTATCACCGCGTTCTGCGATCTACTAAGTCGTTTCGTGCTCATTGACAGACAGGCTGCCTTGCGTTATGGTTACGATCCTGCCAAGGAGCCCAACACTAACGAACCGGAAGCCCACGCCTTGGAAGGAAGCGACAACACCGTCCCTCAACAAAAAGCAGAAGATGGCGCACAGAACGGGTCCCATTCGTTGATTGTGGTCATTGTTCAGTTTTCAAAATCCTCTCGGGGTATTGCAACGACATTTTTAACGTGCTTGTACGGGTGAGTCATGCAATCAGATCCACTCGTGTATTCAGGCTGACATGGTATAGCGCATTGATCATGTCCGTCGAGCCGACACTTCCTCTCAAGCTTCAGGATTCCTTCGGGTTCGATTCGACAAAAGTCGGGCTCGTCTTTCTGGCTGCCGTGGTTCCTACATTCGCCTGTAAGTCTCCTGTTCTCGCAAGTTGCCAGACTGATGACCTTTTTCAAGCTGGTCCTTTGGCAGGTCACATCTGCGATCGCTACGGCACGAGTTTTATCTCTCTCGTCTCGTATGTCGCCTCCGTCCCGTGGTGGGCGTTGATGATCATCAACAATCTCCCGCTGTTGATCGTGACATTTGCTCTTACAAGTATGCCATGTCAATACACTCGGTGAGTACCAGGTTCTCATCGTTCTTTACAGGATTTTGTGCGTCCGGGATCGTGTCCCCTCTGATGGCCGAAATGGCTGCGGTGTCTCGCGCGATTGAGGGTGTCGGTTGTGAGTCCTATCGCCACAGCTTGTTGATACGACGTCAGTAACATTGATATAGATGCCCATGTGTATGCGGCGTTTTGCATGGCGTTTGGGATCGGGTGCGCTGGTATGTGGTACATATCTTTCTCCAGGATTGCAGGAGATTGATTATCCATTGCAGTGGGGCCTGTCGTGGGTGGTGAGGTACGTTGCCGTCCTTGGCAAGTCGGGTTTGTGACTGAATTGACATGGTCCACTTCTAGATATACGACAAGTTGAGGCAAGGATGGATGATCCAGTGCCTTGTGGGAATCGGCATGCTCGCTGCGGGCTTCATCATTTCGTTCTTTTATCTTGGAGAAAAGCCGGCCTTTAAGCACCTTACGGATCTCATGCGTCGCAAAAAATCAGCCCAGGCTTAGATGTTTAGTTGCTATTCTATCCGTTTGACTCGTTACTTGGAATGTTAGTCCTGGCACACTTGTCTATCTCAAATTGAAATACAGCTACTCGACCTTGTCATGTGTATAATTTGAATCCGTTTGTGAGCAGACATGTTGGAATCGAAGCCGGACGGATCGACCGTACGACGCATGCATTCTCTCGCGGATCCACCTCCGATTCACTCCAGGATCCGCGCTTATGAATACAGACTCGGTACGTGAATCCGCCACCTCATATGTTTTCCGTTTCTTAGTATACTTAGATCCCCTAGTTCAGTGTAAGTACTTGAGAATCTTTCTTATCAGCCTTGCAAGCGGCCAAGAAATCAAGACCACGCGGTATGACGCGCCCATTGCCATGTTTTCAAGTTCTTGACTCCTTGACAACTTGAAATGATGTAGCGTAGAGATCGTGAACACTGAACTGAGGGCACATTACAACTATCGCTTGGTTTATCTCCGAATCTCTGATTATCACACGGCTGCCTCAGCACTCGTCTTTGACCAAAATCGATCTCTCATTGACATAGTGTCATATGCACGCGAGCGGTCGAGTCGTTACCGTTGTTGGAACACTTTTGATGTACTGCGAGTTCGAAGTAAAAGAACAACTACGTGTATACGACCAAAATGAAGCTACATGAAGACCAACTGTGTAAACAAACGAAAGCCTATGTAATCTATTTTGCGACTCCTTCAGTCTCACTCTCATCCGCCTCAGTTTCCTTTTCCACCGTAAACTGGATGGCATCGACAGCTGGACGGCTTCGCAGATAACTAAACCCAGAATTGTCAGATTTTTTTAGAGCTTGGGAACGTCAGAGACGTACTACATCCCCGTCTTCAAACCCTTCTTCCACCCGTAGAAATGCATTGCCGTCTAAAACACCAAATCAGCTTTTTTGAAACAGTACGAAATCAAAAAACGGAGTGTATTATCGGAAATCTTAGTACCATTTGTTTGACCGATGGTTTTGCGAGGAAGAGGTTGAGAGACTGGCTGCCGCAAATGAACGCCCCTCGGTCAGCGGACAGATCAATGAGGCACCGCTGCGAGATCTCCCAGACAGTCTTGTAAATGGCCTTGACGTCGTCGGGAATCTCGGGGATCTTTTGCACCGAGCCGCCGTCGAGGATCAGCTTGTTCCGCATGCGCTCGTTCCACAGTCCAAGCGCCGCGAGTTCTTTGACGAGCCAGGGGCAAACAACTTGGAAGTCCCCCGCCATTACACGGCGCGCGTAGACATTACTGTGGAGAAGAAAAAAAAAAAGAAAAGAAAAGGCAACTCAGTTAAATAAATGCCTACGGAGAAACGACGTTACCTCGTGTATGGCTCGAAGCACTCATTGTTCGAGAGTATGTGGCTGGTCGACACCGTGGGGGGCAACGCGACGATGAGCGAGTTTCTCATACCCTTCTCCTTGATGCGCGCCTTCAGCGCATCCCACTCCCACAGCGCAGTCGGCGTAACACCCCACATATCAAACTGGAGCTCGCCCCGCGCAGCGGGACTGCCCTCAAAGGAGTCATACGGACCGGCGCACTCTGCAAGCTCAACGCTCGCCTCGAGCGACGCGTGATAGATCGTCTCAAAGATCTGCAGGTTGAGGAGGCGCGCGTCTTGCGACTCGAACGGTAAACGGAGCTGCATGAACACATCCGCCAGACCTTGGACGCCCATGCCGAGCGGCCTGTGGCGGAGATGCGAACGCGCGGCAGCGACGGGGTAGAAGTTGACGTCGATTTGGCGATCGAGATTTTTGACGAAGACTTTGGTGATGGCGTGGAGCTTGGGGAAATCAAAGCGCCCGCCGTGGACAAACGCCGGCAGCGCGAGGGTGCCGCAAGTGCACACGGAGACCTCGTCTGGGCCGCAGTATTGCATGATCTCGGTGCAGAGGTTGCTGTTCCGGATAGTGCCCAGGTTCTTTTGGTTGGATTTGACTGAGGAGGAGCTGAGTTGATTGAAGCCATGCACGGACATGCAAGAAAACTTACGATTCGCTGCGTCCTTGTACATGAGGAAAGGGCTTCCGGTCTCAATTTGCGCTGTGACGATGGCGAGCCACAATTTTGAGGACGGGATGACACGGTTGGCGCGTCCCTCACGCTCGTACCGTTCGTACAATTCCTCGAATTCGGCGCCATATACATCGATCAGCCCTGGAGCTTCACTCGGGCAGAATAGACTCCAGTTTTCACCCTCCTCGACCCGCTTCATGCTAGGATAACCATTATGATTATTGCAGGGATGAGACGGTAGTGGAGAATCACGTACAACAAATCTGGGATCCACAGCGAGCTGAACAAGTCCCGTGCGCGCATCTCTTCTTTGCCGTTGTTCTTCCGAATGTCCAAAAACTCGAAGATGTCGGCGTGCCAGGGCTCCAAAAACATGTTGATTGCTCCCGGACGCTTGCCTGCGCCTTGGTCGATGTAACGAGAGGCCGCATCGAAGGTTCTCAGCATGGGCACCAGTCCTGCACTCCGACCATTACACTCGGGAATATAAGCTCTAAAAAGCGGTAGTAAGTACGACGAGTATGGCATGAAGTTGACGTTCGAATTACCCTCTGGCTCCGTGATTGGAGATACTAACAGCTACCCCCGTTCCGTGGCGCGCGATTTGAGCACACGTCGTTAAAGTGTCGAAGACACTCTCGACGGCATCGTCGCGCAGACACGTCATGTAGCAGCTGCACACCTGTGGACGAACGGTGCCCGAATTGAACAAAGTCGCAGACGAATGCGTGTAGTATTTTTGGCTCATGAGATCGTAGGCCTCCAGGATTCGCTCAAGATCGTCGCCGTGAGTGCCGACAGCCAGTCGCATAAGGAGATGCTGGGGACGCTCCGCGACCTTGCCGTTCATACGGAGAAGATAGGAATGCTCGAGAGTTTTGAAACCAAAGCTGTGTAGACGACTCAGGAGAGGGATAAACGAACAAAGGCAGGACTTACTATTGATAGTCAAAGTCCTTGGTATGGTCGATGGCATTATCGAGCGCATCCTTGTTTTTCATGACATTCGCGATAAAATCGCTAGAGACCATGGGGGCGGCTTTGCCTCCGGTGTTAGGCTGAACTGCATGGAAGCTGAGCGGGCTGATGAGGTATACGAATGGAAAACAAACCGTAAGAATGGAGATCCTGCATGACATCGCTGAATCGCTCTTTTGTTTCCCTGTGCAACTTGGCAACAGCGATGCGAGCAGCAAGCGTGGAGTAGTCCGGGTGCTTGGTGGTGAGATACGCCGCCGTCTCGGCAGTGAGGTTCTGTTATGCGTTTCAATAGAAGTCGCTACTGAGAGAGCGGAAGAGCACAAACGTCGAGCTCAGCGGCTGTCATATCTGGGTACGAGCCCGCAATCACTTTGTCGATAACCCTAAGAAGAACTGAGTTCACATCAGGTTAGCGTCGAGTAAACGTCTGCTCACTCATTTGGATCGACAAAGTTGAGGTCCAAGCCGTAACACGCCTAGAGAGGGGTTCAATTGTATCAATTAAGGGAGCATAATGCGCCCAACCTTGTCGACTGTTTCTCGAAGCTACAATGATGCTGCGTTAGATGCGGTATCTCTGGGGAGAGGTTTGTTCATACCTGACCAATTTCTGGTTCGCTGTGCAACGTAACGCGACTAATCATTGTAGGAGGGTAGATGCACAGAGCAGGTTGGGATTTTACGAAAGAAAATTGGTGGCCTTTATACCATGGATCAATATTGAGGAAGTGCTAGGTTGACGCGATTTCCAACGCCTTCTTCGACGCCTCGCAAATGTGCGTTCCATGATTTTGGTTAGTCGGACGAAAATCTTGCCCGAGCGACCGAACATACCACACGTTCCGATATGAAGACTGAGTTCCAAAATACTTCTTGGACGCCGCGCAAGGCGCGTCTAGTTAGCTCGTACTATTCATTGCCAAGCAATGCAGTAAACCATGCAGTCGAACAGCATACAGTTACAGAACCCCGGATGGTGACCATCTGAAGTATGAAAGGCGCCATTCTCGGTGTTTTGAAGGCTTTGAAGTACTTCAAGAAGACAGACTCGCAGATCCGCGAGGTGCTAGTCAACGATCTGGTCATGACTCATGGGGTGGAAAATCATATGACGTACTAACCTCAATAATGTCGGACATCACCGGATGAAGATCGGGAGACGGGTGGAAAGTCGCCGGACGACTTCAATGCACCTTCCATGGTTGTAAACTTAGCGCTCAGCCAAGATGGCAAAATTAGCTTTATGACTCATTTCTGCGTCACCGTTCTGTTAAAACTCGTGGAGCGGTATCGATTTGGTTCCCGGAAATTAGAATCGGCGCCGGTACAACCCGTACCGCTCTACTGTTACGGTGCGAAACGTACTACTTGGTTCTTAGATTTCGTCCTTTACAGACGCGACCAAGCATAATGCTGTCACTCCCGTGGGCGGAAAATGCGACCGACGACAACATCCCATCGGCAACACGTCCACCTTTTCATAGAAACGGGAAATGGAATGACTGGGCTGCAATGGCAATTCTATACAATTCAGACTGATCAAGGACGCAGTTTCTATCTGTCCACCTGCCTTGACTGAGTGCGAATTTTCTTCTTCTGGTGTCGGAGAAATCGACCTCAATTTACATCGATCTACTTCAATCTCTTTCAATCTCCCTCTTCATCAAGCAGAAGTAGTACGTAGTTTTCTTCAATCGGATTCGACACTTTGCCTCAAGTCTCACTTCGGGTCCCTCGTCGATTTTGTCCGCCACTTTCTCTCATGCGGCTCGTCTTCTGCAATTTATTCAGCTAGCAAACATCGGGAGCCGCGGCGTCGACTGAGGTAGTACCCTTCGCCTGAAGAGTCTATTCTTCGCGTATGAAGGACATCGCGGATTCTAGTGACTGCCGTTTCTGACCGTTGGATCCTTTCCCCAGTCGTTAATCGCAAAATTCTTCCCCCGCTCCGCTAAGCTTTCCTCGACGTCGCTTCCATTACGGGTTTTGTCGTCTACGAGCTATAAGATCTGCGTCGAGAAATCCCATACTTCACCGTTATCCTTGCACCAATCGCTCCATGACTACTGAACGTTTCTCTGGCGATATCTCTTGCGAAGAGCACGATGAGCCCATACTGAAGGAATCTGTACGTCGATTTGTCCTCTTCCCCATCCAGTTTCCGGAGGTATGTTCATCCCTGTTGTGACGCTCTAGTACCTCTAACGAATTGACAGATATGGTCAATGTACAAAAAAGGTTGCGCGATATCATAGCTTTAGCTCTCAGCTGACAGATCGTACTAGCACAAGCGTCGTTCTGGACAGCTGAGGAGATAGACCTCAACAAAGATCTTGGGGACTGGGATTCCCTGACGCCCGACGAACACCATTTCATCGCCCACATCCTCGCATTCTTTGCCGCCTCAGATGGAATCGTCAACGAGAATCTCGTCGAGCGCTTCAGTAGCGAAGTTCAGTCCGCTGAAGCGCGGTGTTTCTACGGGTACCAGATCATGATGGAGAATATTCACTCCGAGACTTACTCGCTGCTGATTGACACCTACATCCGGGACGCAGCTGAACGCGATAAGCTGTTCTCGGCCATCGAGAGGATCCCTTGTATCGCCAAGAAGGCCGACTGGGCGCGCAAATGGATCAGCGACAAAAACTCTACCTTTGGAGAGCGTCTTGTCGCCTTTGCTGCTATCGAAGGCATCTTCTTCTCGGGCGCGTTTGCGAGCATCTTTTGGATAAAGAAGCGGGGACTCATGCCCGGCCTCACGTTCTCTAACGAGTTGATCAGTAGGGATGAAGGTTTGCACACCGATTTTGCGTGTGTTCTGATGCGCCATCTTCACCGCCGACCGCACCCTGATGTCGTGAAGGGAATCATTACAGAGGCCGTCGTTATCGAGAAAGAATTTCTCACAGGTATGATACAGCCTCCTCTGCTCCGTTATGTTCGTACTGAAATGGCGGTCTTGCAGAGGCTCTTCCTGTGGCAATGATTGGGATGAATGCGACCTTGATGAAGCAGTACATCGAGTTCGTCGCAGACAGACTTCTTGTAGAGCTTGGGTGCTCGAAGGTCTACAACGTGGAGAATCCCGTAAGAGAGACCGATGACACAACTTCGTTCATGACCTTTTCCTAGTTTGACTTTATGGATATGATCTCTCTTCAAGGTGTGTCCAATTTCATGTCACATCAATGTAGAACTGCTCTGATCGATCCGGAAGGAAAATCGAATTTCTTCGAGCGCCAAGTGAGCGAGTACTCTCGGGCTGGCTTCTCGACAGATCGCGAACAAGATGCGGGCCTTTTCACTGTCTCCGGGTTCGCTGTTCAAAAAGCCAACTCTCGGTTGTATCTGATTAGTTTTTAGAGCGCTCGAGGAGGATTTCTGAACTCGTAGACTAGGGAGAATAGATGGCGTGTATTTGTTTTGGCCTAACTTCACACCAATGTAACTAGTGTTTCAACGTAATCGTTTCCTACTCTTCGGAAATGCTCAATTTCTTAATTGAAAGCATCAGCTATCAGCGCGCGTAATCGCAGGTAAGCAGCGACTGAAACAGCAAGTATGAGGATGAACTATATATTATTGATCAGAGCTCCTAGCCTGAGGCGACAAGACGCCGAATGGCGAAGACAAACCTCATGCTCAACCAGCGCTCACGCGACTGTGTTCATGTCCTCAGGTCGTCGCATACAGCGATGGCGACAAGCACTACTGCGAGTTGAATGGAAAACGTACAGTCCGGATCGGCGCTGACACGTTAGCGTGATCCTCCATAGGCAAGACAGAGATGCTTAGGGATGGATTTTTATCACCAAAAATTCGTCAAGCGCCGTGGCCGCATGATGGTCACTTATTGAACGCGCTGTGGATCATGATACTGTGCACGGATCTACTACATATATCATACCCACGTACGGAGCATTGGAAAGCCCAACATGCGGTCGCTTTGGGAGAAGAGCGACCTTGCGAGTCTTCTGGATAATCATACCCTCCTTACCAAAGTAGCGCTCGCTCTAAGAATTGTTAGTTCGTTCGAAATGATAGTATCGCAATGACTATACTTCGAAGCACCATTGGTCGTTGGCGCGAATCCAGTTTCCTAGACCTTCGGTATATGCCCTCACTTCAAAGTCGAGAGGCCCGCCATACACAGGAATATCGTTCCAGGCATTCAAACATTTGGCCACCAGGTCGTCCAAATATTGGGAGATACACTGCAGGGCACCGTGGATGTCAAGACATAGGTGCTGCATAACAACCGAAACGAGATTGTGTCCGTCAAGGCCGCGAGATTGCCTTTGCGATAGTGCCAATTAATATCTGATATTCAGAGGATACACCCGCACTCGACATTGTAGGAATTGATATCATTTGTGAGCCATAATATGTCGACGCACAGCGCCGTGAGCTCTTTAACGACTGGATCCTCCAGGACCGTATCAGACAGGTTGAGATGTACTTCGTTAATGGAGGCATTACTCCGCAGCTATTCCTGCGGATTTCAAAGTAGCCCTCAATGTCCCGTATATGATGCGCGTTTCGTTCGATAGCCTCTTGCACCACAGCGTCGGTGTACAACTGGAACGTGTGAATGAAACGTTTCTGTGCTGTGAGTGTAGCCGTGCGAATGGCATTCAACCAGAACCTATACCGGAGGCCGCATTGAATACGAAATTCGAGCAAGTATGGTGGAGACGACATACGACCGAGTTACCTCGCCGCCAATCCATTCGCCTTCGGGACGGGGCTTGTAAGGATTGCGCAGAGCGTCCATGACGCACTCCATTTGGAACTGCGCAGTCTCATTATCGGCAACATCAGAATGCTCGTCGATGACAAACACGAGATTCATAAAGTCGCATCCAATGCGGCATCCATCTTGATGTGGCGGGAACGTTGAAAACCACGCATCGCCATAGAGTGAGACGCATACCTTTTTTCAAGAGCGGGTACCCAATGTGAAGCGAGCAATCCTTGGGCAAACGGTTAATCTGCTGTTCTTTCTGCCTCAGGAAGTGTTGAACTTACCAAAGTTGCCCAAATTGAACGCCTTCTGTGCCTTGGGGCTGAAAGCTTTGAAGCTCTCACACCATTCCTGCGACTCCGTCTTGCACTCCTCATAGAAAGGGTTAATGCGGCGAGGCCACGGCCAATTCCTAAGCGGGTCTGGTAGATGGAAGACGACTTCATTAGACATGGTATCGGAGTGCGGGATATGGGCGTATGAACGGGGAGGAGAATGACAACTTCAAGCATTTTGTACATTTCATATAAGCCTCTATCGTATGCCGCGAATCAGGAAGTATGTCAAAAAATGACAGCGGTACGCACCTCTCTTGAGGAGTAAAAAGATCTGTCGGCGCACTTGTCCACTGGTAGCGACTAGGCTACCTAAATCGGGTCAAAATCGTGCTAAGTGCAACGATGAAAGTAGTGCTAGTAATGCCACAATGTCTAGAAGATGTGGCGTCGCGAATGCGTGGCCGAAGGTGGCAGATCATACCAGTTAACCTTCATAGCTCGTGGCATCCGGTATTGAACTTAGTGCGGGCTGTTGCGGGTGCAAGTCGGTGTAAGTTAGGTTATTCCTTTTTTATGTTCGAAGCAAAGGAGGCCTCAGTAATTACCGCTGAACGTGGTACAGTAAGTATGAGAACAAGAGCCATGGCGTACGTGGGAAAACGAAAGGCGGAGTTTCAACTTCTCTTCATCATCATCATCAATTACTCGGCACCTATCTAGATCGCCGGACGCTAGGCTACAGTACGACACAAATGCACTGTACTTTTTCCTACCCTTTACTTTACCAACAAGCCAATCTCGCAGCAAGACACCACGGCGCCTCCTGCGGTAGAGCTTGGAAGCTCAGCAAACGGAAAGACAGGATCACAGCTTCAGGCTCTCCGACAACTCTCCGACGCAAAGTCTTCTATTAATGCAAGGAATCTATCATCGCCGATCTCATGGTTGAGCAACTAGGGCTTGATAGAGACACCAAATCCGTCATCGCCTGCTTGACAATATCGAGAGCGTGCTTTCACATGGCTCGCGCCTCTGTATGACGCGTAAGTATCTGTGTCGGACTTGCAGGTGGGTCGTTTGTCGACAA
>JADNYV010000515.1:0-24457 GCA_015501055.1 Mucidula mucida | reverse complement strand
CATGGCATTTCCCTTATTGTTGAAGAAGGGGCTTACTTGATAAACGAATCTGGTCGTAGAGCGACGCGATACTGGCGCTGACCTGATAGTCCAACGCCCCATACTTGAACGATCGCGACACAGGACTGTACGAAAGAGGCCTGAATCCCTGCGGTTATGAGAATTTCGCGCGTGTCTGGGTCTTGGTCGTTCATGAGAAGGTCCACCAGGCCTCTGGAGAGCCACTGCGTTGCTTGTTGGACAGTGGCCTCGTCAATATCCGCGCTAGGTTTGGAGAAATCGAGGGTATCAGTCATGAACGCGGCGTTTGGAAAATCTCTGAGTTCAAGACTTCGTCGTCTCCTTCAAGTCCTTCGATAGAAATCGAATCCGTTTTGGATAGGTACATTTGCGCGTCGTTGAGCTCCTGCGTACGAACGTGCAAGAGGTCCTGGCTCTCTGACGGAGAGCGCGCTCCGCCCAAACGTCCTTTTCAAGCTGCGCTATGTGGGACTGCGATGAATGTTCAAGATCAGTTAGGTGTTGGCGAAGGGATCTATTGTCGGATTTGTATTTGTCGAGTTTTGAGATAAGGGCGTCATCATCGTAGCCAGCAGGAACGTTGAAATAGCGACGAAGACGGTCCCAGGCTCCAGAAGAGCGAGACCCGAGAGAAAGCTGCCGTCTGAGCTCCTTTGACTCTCTGCGAAGTTCTTGATTTTCCGCCGATAGTGTCGCAATACGGTCCCTGGCATGGACAAGCTCTGCGTCGCCGGCGCGCTAAGAAAGCATGAGACATATTGACCATGGTGTGTATCGAACACTTTACTTGAGTCGCGCTTCCTGAAGCGACATAACCCGGTGTAACTTCATCGTCGTTCATAAAAATTGAGAACCCTGGTACTGTCGCCGTGCGGGACAGAACTACATTCAGGATATCCGCGACTGCTCTCATTACAATCCAGGCAGAGCGGAGAGGAGGCCGCAGTGGCAGCCGCGTATGATGACCGAAAAGTCGGAGTGGCAGGCGAGTTGTAGACGTTCATTGGCGGAATACCAGGCGGGCGTGCAATGCCAATCCGTGACGGTGGCTAGATACGATGTCTTATCTGCAGTCCGTAAACGGTGAGACTGGCTGACTAACTCGAAGGATGAAAAAAGAACAATGAAGGCGCGGAAGCAGTACTTTGATCGACGAAATGAAAGGCCTTGGAACGAGGGTGGTCTCGTGTGATCTGGCGGCTGCGCAGGACATCAGTGAGCGCTTAAAGAATTGTGCTGAAGAGTAATGTTAAGCCAGTGTCGATATTGAAGCGGATTGAAGCGAGTAGTATATTCAAACTCCTTGAAAGAAGATTCGATCCGCGTTAAATACAAACACCGCCCGTGCAGTAGCCGTTGAGCTGGGTTGAAGTCAGTGTCAATCTTGAGTAACTTTGAGTGAGTGGCAAAAAGCAGGAGAGGCCGGAACGCCCGGTCCGCAAATCGTCCGGAGGAGAACAGATTGATCCGAGGCCCTTTTTTCTATTTTCGACGGTCATGGCAGAACGGTGGACTTCGAGTGAAGGTCAACAAGATGTAAGGACACGGTATTATTACAGAAAATAACTATTCAGTACTGACAACGCGTTATCTAGACATTTGTTTCGTCGTCAAGTCCCGATCCCCACAATGCTTGCGCTTTAAGCAGTACCTTTCGACCAGCAATCCCATCTACATGTGCAATCCCTAAATCTGTCGTACAGATAAAACTTTCGGGATCACCTTGGATATCCAAAAGCTCCTCGCTGCATGGGGAATCAAGACGGGGGCATACGATGAGGAGGTCAGAAGAGATGACCTCCTCGCCGATGAATGTGTTGAGGCGCATTGCCTGCTGCGCCAGCGTCGAAATCGAGTCCGAGAATCGTTCGACGGTTTCCTTCGCCCTTTGCGTCCCAACTCCTAAACATTCTAGCACTTCGTAAACCGCTCGAGCCATCTGCGTAAAACTATGTCTATGCCAAGTATCCAGGTCTTGCGCTTTTGATAGGCATTTTCTCGTAATGGAGCGCCATTTGCCAGCGACCTTTAGATCTTTTATATGGCAGTGAGTACAATAGCACAAATTTGTTTTTCCTGCTCACCGAATTTCTGGACACAGTCATACATGTCAACAACACTCGCTTCTTCGATACCACTGACGGCCTTTGTCCACGATGTGATAGTATACCCCGCTTCACTGCACAGCGTGGTCTGGATCGCAGTTTGGACCAGGAATTCGAACTCGCTATGGCGCGCCAGAAGTAATTCTGTCAACGCTACCCCAACATAGCGCGTCAAGGTATCTTTGACGCCCTCGTCCCAGCTCTCCACCGCTGCTGGCTTGACGTCGAGAAACTCCGAGATGGCCGCCGCGGTCTGGAAGATATCGGCGTTCAGTCTCTCAACGAGGTCCTTCACGTCCGCCCCGGAGACCCCGTCCGAAGTCGCTAGAAACGCTTGGGCCGTAGTGAGCTCGCCGGTGCGTTCAGCGAGCAAACTCTGCACCTCCTTCGCCGCCCTCTGCTCTTTCTCTAGATCCGCCGTGGCGGTGCGAAGCCAAGTCTGGTGATGTTGGAGTTGGCCGCGTGTGGATGCGAGTTCGGAACGCGTCTTCTTCAACTCGACCTCGCATTCGGACAGTGCGCGCCGGAGTTTGTTGCTTTCTTTGAGACGCGAAGTGGAGAGTTCTTTCAGGGACTGGATCTCGGCTTTGGACGCGACGCCGGCAGCGCGCAACTGGGATATGAGGGCGTCCTTTCTCTTTGCATCGGACCTCATAGCTTCCAGCTCGTCCTCACAGTCATCGACGTGTCGCTTGAGTTTTTGGGTTTTGAAGAGAGCGAGGAACGACATGCTAGCGCACATGGCCAGGATCAAAGGCTTCTTCAAATCGGATGAAAGGCGGGGCGTCATGGTTATGGAGAAGCGCGAGTCTGAAGTTTGTCTTTGCCGCATGCTACAAAGCATCCGCGTACAACACGAGGCCGCTAAAAGCTTTGTCTTTCGCATTTGTGTGTTCCGTTTTAGATTTCACGCCCTTGGAACCTTTTACACACGAGGCGCACATTTCCATTTGGAAACCCTTTGACTGAAAACCTTCTTCTTCAGTCGAAGTCCATTGTCAGTCCCAATTCTTCCTATGCAACTCCCCGTCCTGCCCGCTCGCAAGCCATACACTGGCGCTTTTCGCAAGCTTGTCGTGGCATTTGATGTAGGTACCACCTACTCCGGAGTGTCCTTTGCTATACTGGACCCAGGACTTGTCCCCGTCATCCAAGGCGTAACGAGGTATGATTCACTTTTTCTTTCGTCGTCAACCACACGACTTAGTCATTCGTTTCGTAGATATCCAGCCCAGCAAAAGGTTGGCGGCGACTCAAAGATCCCCACTATCATCTACTACGATGCCCAAGGAGACGTCAAGGCCGTCGGTGCAGAGGCTATCGACGAGGCTTTCCTGGAGAAGGCCGAAGACGAAGGGTACACCAAAGTCGAATGGTCAGTGTCACCTCTAGCATTTCATTGTATCGCTCTCAAATAAGACAGGTTCAAGCTTCACCTCCGACCCAAGGCCCTCGCCGCCTCGCACATAACAGATGCAGATATTCCGGCGCTCCCTCAGGGCAAGACTGTGCTTGACATCTTCGCCGACGTTTTGCGCTACTTGTTTGCCGCTGTTAAATTATACATTACCGAGACGATGCCTTCTGGTGCATCCTTATTGAGCTCTGTCGAGCACAATATCGACTTTGTTCTGACTCACCCCAACGGCTGGGAAGGCCAGCAGCAGGGATTGATGCGACGAGCTGCGGTTGTGGCAGGTCTTATCAAAGATGGAATTGGACAAGATCGACTGCAGTTCGTAACCGAAGGAGAAGCCAGTTTACATTTCTGCATCAATAAGAACGTCTTGACCAAGGACCAGATTGTAAAATTTATTTGTTCCTATTCTTGTTCTACGGCTAATGATCAAACAGAACGGGAAAGGTATCATCATCGTCGACGCCGGTGGTGGAACTGTCGACCTCAGCGCATATGCGAACAAGACGAACACGGACAACGCTTTCGAAGAAATCGCACCTACTGAGTGTGAGCAATTTCTCATCCCGCTGTCTATCTCAGCTGAAATTCCGCTCAGGTCGTCTCCAAGGTTCTGTGTTAGTAGGTCGCCGAGCTCGAGCTCACATTGAAGGTCTGTTGTAGCACTTCGTTCCATGAATTATAAACGGTACCACTGACTAGCCACACAGCCAAACTCCGGAACACCAAATTCGGCGCTGTCGAAGACGTCAATCATATGGCGAGCGTATTTGACAAGTCCACGAAGCTCAGTTTCCGTACCTCCAACGAACCGGCATATATTAGATTCGGAAGTGCACGCGACAAGGATCTTACTGTCGATATTAGGAACGGGCAGCTTAAGCTTGATGGGTACGTTACAACACCGACGTCCGATCGCCATCAGCTCATTCCTTGAACAGCGAGACTGTATCTGGCTTCTTCGAACCATCTATCCAAGCGATTCTGGAGGCTATCAAAACGCAGAGAGAATCCTCTTCTGTCGAGATCTCTGTTAGTATGCACCTTATGTCAATTCCTCACTATGCTCACTTACCACAGACCGTTCTTCTCGTGGGTGGATTTGCCGCCAGTGACTGGCTCTTCGGCCGGCTCCGAGATGTCTTGGCCCAGTCTCTCATATCTGTTTGCAGACCCGACGGGCATGTGTGGGCACCCTTCAGTTTATTCCGCTGTCATTGGTTCACCTTGTTTTCAGAAATAAAGCGGTGGCAGATGGTGCCATATCCTTCTACCTCGATCATTTTGTCACGACAAGGGTTGCCAATTTAACCTACGGCGTGGAAATAGATGTCGAGTGCGACGCAGATGATCTGGAACACCGGGCACGATATCACACCTCGTACTATGATGCTACTGGTCTCAGATACGTCCCTGGAGCATTTTCATCCATTCTCAAGAAGGTCTGACGAGGTCTTGAAGTCTACTTGCGAACCGAGTGCTGATTGTTAACAGGGAACCCGTATCAATGAGGAGACAGAGTTCAGATCTTCATACGTTCAAACCAGTGCGAATGCTACTGGATTGAATGGCATATCGGCTGAGATACTGAGCTACCGCGGAGCTTATCCTCATCCAATCTGGCTAGATATCGCTCCTCGTAAGTTGTTGTTCAATCCCATGATTGATGTAGACTAAATAGAACCAGATTCATTTGTGACTTTGTGCACCGTCACCGCCGATACGATGGCTGTGCCGAAGAGAAGGCAGCCCCCTCGCAGTGCCCATGGGTCGCACTGGTATGGGCTGAGCTTCGACATAGTACTACTGTTTGGGTTGACCGAATTGAAGGCTCAGATAGCTTGGACTGAAAATGTATGTCACCGGTTTGGTTTCATCCTACTGGTCCTGACCTACCTTGATTTCAGGGAATCGAGAAGCGTAGTCCTGCGTCTATCGTGTACGATAGTGTCCTCCAATCTCGACAATAGCTATGTTCAATTTTGCTAATAATCATGTATTTCACAACACCTGTGAACTAAAGACGTGCGGTACTCTCAAAATTGAAAAATATGGCCTGTTTTCTGTCTCTTCGATGACCTTCCTTCGGCCTCGTCGTTTCCGACTGCCTGTCCAGTCTCTTGTGAGACTTTCAAAGGGGTTCTTCGTGTAATAATTCCGTCCAGTTGCAACTGAATTGTTTTCCGCAACCCGTCCATATCCTTCGCGTTTACCAGAGCATACTCAAGCGAGCGTTGCGTAATGGTGAGATCATATATATCCTCCTTGTTTCTTTTCTCCTGCTGAGCGATTCCATCGTGGATATCGTTTTGAAGCGCTAAGCAACGGGCGTCAGAGAACGTGGGGGATCAGTACGATGGGTTGGCATGTACCTTCTTGGGACGCCTTCACGCCGATCAATGCCTTTTCAAGTTCGCGTATTTGACCTGGAACGGCATCAGCAGGATGCCTTGAGCACAACGTGGCGTCAAATACCAGATTTTGCGGATGATTCATCATCGCAAGCTACAACCCTTTGTCTGAGCCCTCTGTTGTCGACCTTCTCGCGCACCAGTTGTACTTTTAGTGATGTCAATTGCTCGTCCTGGTCTGTGTATATGTGATCAATTTGCGCTTCCGCCAGTAAACAGAACAGCGGCGATTACATACCGCGAAATGTGTTCATCCTTTCGTTAGCATCTACAACACCGCTGATCAATATATGGTCCGTCATTAAGGCTCATTGTCCTTACCTTCGACGGATCTCTCTAAGATAGCGATTTGGTTTGTGCTTTCGTGAAGTCCTTGAAGACGAACGGTAGTAAGTATGGCGTCTGTCAAAAAGCAAGAGAAGCACGCAACGGGATTCTGTATCACGAAGCTTCTCTTGGAGATCTTGAAGGTTTCAGGATGAGGAAGACGAAAACCAGGTTAGAACCAGGATGAACTGCGCACCGGATAATTGGCTCAAGACGGCACGATTGGCGGCGGTTGGACTTCTGCTCATTAAAGGTCGGGATACTGATCACTGAGGTCAACAGGGACATCTGATAAGCTTGATTTCGTACGCACCTGTCTTGTCCTCTGAGTCAATGCGCGAATAGACCTTTTCTTTCCAGCGAAGCGTGCCTACATCGGCGCCCTCCTGCGATGTCGACCTATCACAGTGACTCTGCGACGAGCCTTCAATAGGCTTCTTAGCTCGCCCCAAGGACTCT
This sequence comes from Mucidula mucida, assembly GCA_015501055.1. Lineage (NCBI taxonomy): Eukaryota > Fungi > Basidiomycota > Agaricomycetes > Agaricales > Physalacriaceae > Mucidula > Mucidula mucida. The sequence goes on along the minus strand of JADNYV010000515.1, from coordinate 17,717 downwards.
TCGGAGTCGCTATCCGGAGGCTGAGATAGCTCGGAAGATACCGCTGAGCCCACTCTCGAGGGTGCCGTGGAAGAACTTGGCGTTTTGAGAGGGACAAAATAGGTTGTCAGCAAATCTGTATGTACGCGCTCTGACTCCGAGATTGTTGACGACGGGGGTTTAGGGAGCAGAGACGCAAGGACGTCGAACTTTTGACGTTTGAGTTCTGGCCAGGCGGTCGCGATCCTCTCAAACAGCTCGTCGTCCGACAAACTGCATCGACTTTCCGATGCCAGGCAGACGCTGGACCGACACGCCACGTCTTCAAGGGTCCGCTCGCACTTCTTACGTGCATGTTCGCAGGTTTTGCACCGCTTCAGGCTGCTGAGTTATCGGATGTGGTATTGAACAAGTACGAACCGACCTTGTCTCTGTTTCTAGAAACCCACTTCTTGTTATCGCGCTTCAATCGAAGCTTTTTGTTTTCTCTTTGCATGATGAATTCCAGAGACTTGCCGACATATTCTGCTGGTATGATAGGTTCAGACATGATCGCAGGAAGAGAGATTGGGGACTTGGTGGGAACTTGCCCAATCCGTATGTGCATACCAATAAGGAGGCTTCTCTCCCTTGCTTGATTTCAATGTCACTGGAGTACGAGGCCTCCAAGCGATAAACAGGACACCTGCGCATACATGAACGACAAGAATGTAAAAGGTATGTTTGACTCCGATTCTACGTATCCTTGTGAGGCCTTCGATTCGACAATTGCTGGTGAAAAAACGATTTGAAATCTGGATGACTCTGAAACATCTGACTGCAGTCGTGCGATCACCTGACCAGTGAAAAGGGTCAAACACGCGATTGCTTTTTTTCCTCTTGTACCATCACCATCCCTAGTCAATACAATGGCTACCCGTCGATCGCAAAGACTTGCCGTCCAAAAGGCCTCCTCTGACGAAAATACCAGTGCTAGCAAACCTCAAGCCCACAAGGTCGTCGTCAAAAAACAAGTCGCGAAGAAACAACCTGAGACCACAAATCAAGAACCGGACAATGTTAAGGACGCGCTTCCTCCAAACCAGCGCCGCCCGAAGACGAAGACTGCTGTAGCAGCCCCGGCTACGACCGATAGCTGCCCGGCACCGAAGCGTCGTGGCAGGAAAGGTATATTGGAGCAGATAACAGATACTCCGCTTGACGTCTTGTTTGAGGTGACGACCTATCACTGCAAATCTTTCCCCATATCCTTACCCTCTTGCAGATATTTTCCTACTTGGAGCCGTTTGATCTCTTGCGCTTAAGTCGCACAACCAAGGACCTTCGAGGACTACTCATGAGCAAATCGTCTGCCTTCGTTTGGGAGAATGCTAGAGCAGGAATGGAGGGCCTACCTCCTATCCTTGATGGTTTAAACGACCCTCAGTACGCCAACCTCTTGTTCGACGGGCACTGCCACGTACGTGTCACTCTATATGAACGCGAAACCTATTCAAACCAGTCTTATAGAACTGCGGCGCGATGGGGGCAAAGCATGTGCAATTCGAAATACGTATGCGGCTATGCAAGGCCTGTCTGGACGAAGGAGAAATGTATGTATCCCTTATTTTGACGATCCGTAAAGCGTGCTCATTCCAGATAGTATGATGTCCTGGACGGCTGTTCACGACGCTCTGACTGATAGCGTCGTCGCTCGCGAATTGGTCACCATGGTACCAAAATACATCTTCTCCACCTCATCTGGAGGCAGAACTTATTATTATGACCGGGCCTCTCTAGTTCAAACTAGCAAGGAATACGCAGCGATCAAAACTCAGGCATTACGTGCGAACTTTTCGAGGGAAAAATACCAAGAAAACGCTCTTCTTGCACGTGTACGCGTCGCCATGTTGAAACGTTCGTTCACTGACGGGTATCGCTCAGGAATGCGAACCACATCAGGCGTGGTTTAAGTCCAGGCAGAACAATCGCACTGAAGAACTTGCTTTGCTGCGTCGCGAAAGACTGTTTAGGTCAGTTTCAATGACGTCCATCATCTAAAGACGAGCTAAGGTTGCTTTAGTGTCGTTGAACGCCTACGTGCGGATGGATGGGAGGAAGAAGTCAAGAGCAACTTGGTCCTGAAGACACTTGGAGAGCACAAGCTCGTCAATCAACCGAAGCCATTGACTGACCGCAGTACGTCTTTCACAAGTACATTATCTCGGCTCGACCGCTTACCAGAATCAGTGTGGCAGAATATGGAATCCAGTGTAGTTGAAGTGATGGAACAGCTTCGTGCCGAGCTTCTCGCAGAGAGGATACGCACCGCGGTCTCGCGACGCATCGTTCTTGTGAAGGAGCTCTGCCAACCTCTCATCGACAAAATGCCGGAACTCCCGGCGACGCCTCCTGTTACGATGCTCCCCATTTTCAACGAGTTTGCAAAACTTATCGCAGAGACTCCTCATGAGGAGGAACTCACAGCAGATCATTTTGCCGCAGCTCTCGACTACCTTCCCACGAGGTGCGCACGCTGGAGGCATGCAGAAGAGGGCAAAATGAAGGCGCTTCTCTTGAAGGCCGGTAGGAGTGATGATCTCTCCTTGGTGGCGAACGCGTTCACCTGCTCCTCTTGTACCCATTTCCCGCCTGTTCTCCATCACCCGTACTTCGCCTCTCACCGTTGTTTCTTTGGCTCCTCGCAAGTTGGTTCTGAGCAAGTAAAGCCAGTGTGGTATCCCAAATTAGCCGTGGCCATAGACCCGTTCGGACAGAAGGTCTGTAACACAATCATCAAGATGTCCGGTCTTGACCCGACAAGTGCTACTGCCTCGGACATGGACTCTGCAGATGTATTCTTTACCTGCGAGGAATGCTTCAATACGCAGTATGCCCCCCCTGGAAACCGACATTTGCGACTTATGCGGTGGCGTGCAGCTATGGTGGGTATCTCAATTCCAAATGATTTGACGTACGATACTGAAGACAGCTCAGAATCATCATCGGAGACATATGAACGATTTGAAACGTGTAACTGACGAAGATGTTCTTGTCCGGGCTCGCCTCAAAGAGGAGACTGAACTGGCTTCTCGCATGAAGAGCAGTTATGACCGCGAGACGTCTGTTTGTATTTTGTGCTCGACGGTCCAAGCATCACCTGAGGCTAGCACCGAACATCTGAAGGATGTGTACGTGCATTTGATTTTCGTTCGTGCAATTTCTGATACCAAGCCTCGTTTAGCCATGGGATTACTAACGATGATGCGAGTTACTTCAAGCTCAGTCAAAAGTCGAAGTCGTTGCTCGAGAAATGCGTCTTTGTCAAGGAACGGTTTGTTCCAACAGCCAACGTCGGTACTGCGGAACAGGAAAAGTTCCGACATGTCTAGGTCTAGATATCAGCGAGGCGTGATCCTCGCGTTCTTTAAAACTTTTTGCTTATGCAGATGCTCGGCCCCGGTGGCCCGTTACGATAAACGACACCTTACGACTGCTGACTTATCAATTGAACGTAGGATACAATAGGACGAAACAAGATGTCTACACTGAACGAGCTCAATACTACTACTCTTCCACGAAACCACATGGAGTTATTAGTCTACACCCCTCTGTCGCTTCTTCACTCTAGATGCGCCATCGTTGAAGTTTACGACCTCGACCTCTGACTCTACCTCATAATCATTTGTCGCCCATAATTTGACTATCTCGTCGTAGGTGCTCGGTGTTCGTTCAAGGAGCCATATCTCCAACTTCTTGAGCTCTACCAAATGCCTGGATACCACGCCACAGATGCGTGCGGATTGAGGGTCAATGTTGTCGCGCGCAGTATGATATGCGGATGCCAATCCGTCACGGAGTTTACTGATAGCGAGGTGTTGGAAGATGATCGACTGATGATATTTGCGCGTATCTAGAAATGGACTCTCTCAGAACCACGAAAAGGACGAATCAGGGAGCTTTACCGCGCAGCGCACGCTCCTGACTTCGAAGTGAGTTTGAAAGCCTAGTATTGTTGCTTTCGAGTTCGTCTATGCGGTGACCTATAGAAACGTCGGTTCACGTACACATACTTGAAGGCAACGTGAATACCTGCCAGTTCATGGCCCACTTGAAGGCCGCGGATTGTTTCAAGAAGGCATGCACTGTCGGCTTGGATGGTCTTGATTTTGGCTTCCAAGTCGACGGTGCGCATCTGAAGAACGTTTCTCTGGGCTTAACTCTTCATCAGCGCGATAAGGGATGAGTTGACCAGCAAACATACCAGACTCTGATTCAAAACGCTCCTCCAACTCGGAAACATTTAGGGTCGCCGCGTCGTTCTCGGCTTGAAGAGCCTGTGCGTGTCTTTGTAGAGCGTGTAGATCCTCACATAGGGTGGCAAATGGAACCGCAGATTCAAGGTCTACAGTCCCCTGGTGAAGGTCCCGCAAATCCCTGTCCGGCGACCTAGCCTCGTCAATGGAGTGCAATCTCTCAAACTCTTTGAGTTCTTCGTACTGAGCGTGATAGCTATTGTTACTCTCAAGGAGGGCGTTTCTTTCGGCGCACAAGGTGTCCTTTTCGAGTTGTAAAGTTGCATTCTCCGCTTGGAGGACATCCATGCGACTTTTGAGCTCATTCTTACCATCTGGAAGGTCGATATATTCTCTATGCGCAAATTCGCAGGACAGTTACTTACCGAGTACCACTTGGAGTTCAGCAGCAGCAGCCTCCAAAAGCCGCATCTTCTCGGCGTTCTCGGCGTTAGTCGCCACAGCGGCATCTCTCTCCGCAATTAGAGCTACAGTTTTCGCATCAGAGACTCAGAGATAGACAGTGAAAACTGTTATGCATTGCTTACCGAGGATTCGCTGTTCCAGGTCAGCCGCTGCGGTAGATTGTTACGGAATGCATCTAAGATAAAGACCTGGAACTCACCAGCATTCGCCGAAGCTTTCGACGCTGCCGCAGATTTGGAGGGAAGTGGGGCGAAAGGTGAGTAGGAAGCAATGGCAGATGGAACGTGGCATGACGGGCGATAATACGAGTATCGGGGTAGAATGGATGAAGACACGTTGACCATGGTCGATGGGTCAGATAGACCGCGTTCGGGTACGGGAACTTTAGTTTGCGGACTTTGTCCATGTCGTTCTGAGTTTGTAGGGATAGTATTCCCTCCTGGTAGATTCGCAAATGGATCGCCGAGAATGAGTGTTTCACTGGTTGGTAAGTCGGTCTCCTCTGCGTTCTCTGAGTAGCCTGGGAGCGCAGCTACATGTGTTACCGGCGTATCCGCACTGCCAACCCCGTTTGACGGGGTCGACATAGACCCTAGTACGTCCATCTTGGAGCTTGGAAGCAGACACGATAGTTCCTCGGTCCTAATCTCTTTCAAAGCAGCGTCGAAATCGGTCCTTAGGACGTGGGGCCACGCAGCTTTGACGCGGTCAAAGAGTTCTTCGTTTATCCTGGAACAGGGCGCCCCATTCTGTGAGCAGCTCCTTGATGAGCAATTGAGGCGGGTTGCTAAAGAGCGACAAGAACGTTTAGTTTCGGAGCAATAGGTGCATGGCTAAGGAGATTGGTTAGTTGGTTAGAATCGTTAATAACACGCTGCCGTCCTACAATGCCGCGCTGGGGATTGTTTGTGTTCCATTTCGACATCACATTTTGGCTAGGCGGATGAGAGATTGTAAGTATGATAAACCTTTTGAGGTTTTCATCTGAGAACGCCTCGGTCATATTGTAGTTTTTTTTAGTTTTGTCAAGTTGATGGTCTAAAGACAAGAAGCGGCCTGATGTCAACGCCAGTACTATCAAACGATCATGCGCTTCAACTGTTGAAGTCGATTTTTCTTGACTGAGTACAGCCACCGCCACGGGTCACCACTACCACCAACCTGCCTTAAAATCTCGCTTGCACTTCTTACATTGAGTTCTGAAGTGCCCTCGCATCTGCACTCTAGTCGCGTCGTGCCGTCTCGGCCGGCAGGGTCGTCATCTGAATACTTGCACCTTCCTCTTTCGCCATCATGGCGGCTGAGTGTGATGTCAAAACCGTCGTTCGTCGCGCACTTGAAAACGCGCCAACAAATTGGTATGCTCGCCAGTGGATCAAGAACAACCCCACACTAGGCATTGTATGTAATCATATCCACTTTTCTACCTCAGCCAACACTGATTGATACCCCCCCTTCCCAAGCCCTGTAACTTCTGCAAAGCGCGAAGCCTGCCTTGCGCACCACGTCTCAGCCGCATACACTGCAGTAATCCCGACTGTCTCTCTACCTCTTGCAGTCGCCTGGATGAAGAGCTGTTTTCGCGCGTCAAGACTATGCGGCCCGCTCTAGAGAGGGAGAAATTTGACACCGTTTTGGGTAACATTCGTATAGAAGGCGCGCAGAGCACGCCTTCGACGCTTAGGATCCACCGTTTTCCAACGCGTGAGATGCCACCGTATCCCAGTCCCATCTCTAACTCTACCACCCCCGCGAGCGACGAGGAGGAGGATCCAAGTATGTTACATATTCATGACATTGCGGTATCTGATCATATGCTCAGCCATACGTGGCAAGTCCACCAGCGATCTTCCATTTCTCAGCATTTGAACTTGCCATAGATCTGCGCAAACAGCGTGCAGAAAATCAGGCACTGTTACTCTGTACGCAACTACTCTTTTCAGCTATTTTCCCCTTCTCAAGTTAATCAGCTCATGACGAAAAGCTGGACAATCGCGCTGATGAGCTTATGCGTCTTCAAGCTCGTATGTCTCTCGTTCAAACAGTCCTTTATGCGGTATTTCAAGGGCTCGATTTTTGCTAGGATCAATGCAACGCGTGGAAGAACTACAAGCTACGCAGCAAAAACTTGCCGAAGAAACAAGTACGCGATCTCCTTTAAAAGACTTTTCGATTGACTTTTGGTTTTCGTAGACGATAAAGCAAGGCTAGAGGAAGAGGTCAGACAGCTGAAGATCAAAGTGTCAGGTATCAGTTTACAACACTGCCCTGCTTACCTTGGCGTCCCAACCTTTTGCAGATTATGAAAAAGAGGACGTTGGAGGTGCCATGCTATTTCGCGACCTGCAGACCACTATCAGTGAGTCCGGTCCGTTCGTCTGATGCCGCTAACGTAGACATCAAAGATGAACTACGAGGTACTACCGACGATCTCAAAGCTGAGCGAGATGCGCTCTTGGAGGAGAAGAATGTCCTACAAAGCACTGTCGGTACGTCTGATTGATGTCTTGCGTGTGCGTTCTGACTGACAAGTATATTCCAGATATACTGAAAGCCGACCAGAAGAACCGGGATGTGATGTCTGGTGAGCTCATGAACGGTTGGAAGCGACGTCCGAGTTAAGTCACACCACAGATTCGCTCGAAAATACCCTGCGAGCCCAATTAGAGGTTGTCGAAGCTGAGAAGGACAAACTATCAACGGAGAAGTACGAACTCCAGCAGCAAGTCGAGCATCGCGCGCGCTCTAGTACGTCGCAAGATTTTCCTCGCCATGCCTAGTCTAATTAGAGATAGGCGGCCAAGAGCAGAATGCTTTGAAAACCCTTGCGGAAAAATACGCCTCCCTACAGCAAGAGAAGGATGCTCTCCTCATCCGGAACGCGGAGTTGGAGAAGCACTCGCGCGACTCCAATGCTTCCGGTAGGTGTATTCCTCGCCACGCACGAGATCGGGTAATGACTAGATTGTGTGGTAATAGACAGAGACGCTTTTGCTATACGACTTCAGACCGAGCTGGAAGCAGGCGAGAAGGACAAGCAACTTGACGGTCTAAAGGTCCAAGTCGCCACGCTTCAAGAACAGTGCGAAACCCTGCGGACGGAGAAGATTGCGCTCGCAGCGCGTATGGAGGACCTAGAGACAGCGGGAGATCAAGAACACACAGGTAATGCCGGCAGAACCTCTTGTCCGTCCTGTCAAAAACCTAATATTCGCACCGAAGAAACCCTCCAACAACTCGAAAGCACCACACATCAACTCGTCATGTATAAACGCAAACTCGGCAACGCGCGAAAACACACAGTCTCTGTGCGCACATCGAGTCAACTGACGTTTGCCAATGTCCACCTGGCGCTCACGCGGCTGCAGCATGGCCTTGTTAAAGCTGTAGGCTCCGACCAGCTGGAGCGCACTGTGAAGCGGCACGTGAAGGAGCTGCGGAAGTTGCGGGAGAGGGTCGAGGAGGAGACGCCTGGGACGGTGGATGCGATTATGGGGGTGTCGGTGAAGCGGGAGGAGGAGGAGGAGGAGGATGAGGAGGATGAAGTTGGAGGTGGGGGTGGGAACGAGGAAGGAGAAGAAGAAGAAGAGGGAAGACCAAGGAAAAGGACCAGACTCGATTCGTGAATAGTTTCTTGCTTTCGCTTTGATATCTGCTTTGTTCACTGTGGAATATGTTTATTTATGTGCCTCGCTACTTACTTTTGAAATTCATGTTGTCTACACACCCAGACATTCGGAGTGAACAAACGACACCGAAATCAGCGATGCCGTTCCGACGAAAATCAATTGTGTCAGAACGGCACTTTTGTGGCACCATTTTGTCACATTTCATCAAAGTCACTGAAATAGTAGAACTTGAGCCCCAACAATAATTCAAGTTGCAGCGCGGAATGATTTCTGGCATCAGATCTTTTATCGCCCGCCATCAAGTCATCAGATACGAGACGCCTAGCTGGTGACCAACACAATAAGCTTGCGGACGAGACACGAACAATGAGCCCACAACCGCAATCAGCCTATGGCGCGATCACCCGAACACACGACACCGACCAGCCTATGACAATGATCTCTGCGACCATCCTGAGTCTGCGGCCAACAACTTTGATAAGCATGGGACGACATGCGACGAAGCAGCGACGAGCGGCGAGAGGCTACAAGCAGCTACGACACTGTGCGTCAAACAAGCGAGCTCTGAGCAGTGATGACTTCTAGCGGTCGTGACTCAGCGACGCTGACATACTTAGGTGCTATAGCGAGGGTGTCAAAGGCTGCGGGTTGGACGCTTCTCGCCGTCGTTGCGAAAAAGGTGAGATTTCATCATCTTAGTATTTACCGCTCTAATTTCGGCCTATGCTTCTAGATGCACTCATCCATCTGGATGACAACAGCAGGTGCGGTGACAAACACGTTGGGATTCATTTATAGCGGCGACGGATTCAAACAAGTGATTATGTTTCCTTACGGTATTGAGCCATTGCTCATTCAACATTTCCAGGTCCTCATAGATGGGTCTCCTATTCCCTGGGTTGTTTTTGGGGTATCATTGAGAATGCCTCATGTCTTTGTATACCGTATATAATACATATGCATTTCCTACATCATTTCGAGCAGTGGATACGATGACAATGGCACCCCAGCAGTAGTAAGAGGCCGGGACAGGACCCTATCTCGAGACACCGGCGCGTTACATTTCAGGTATGTGCCGAAATTATATCTCTGACAGTAACGTATGTCCGGTACTTTCATGTCACATTTTCGGTACCCGTCAAATTTACGCCGGATCGGTGTCGCGGATGTCCACCTGTGTAAGAACTGGTAGACTAGTGATCTGCTGGCCAGGTTTTGGCCTGAAGCCGCCGGCCTGGCTTTGCCATCTCCCAAGCCAGGCCGGAGCCGTGGCTTAGGGCGGGATGGCGGCGGGATGCGGCGGGCGCAAGCGCGCGCCCAGATTTCGTTGTCTTGAGGGGTATAAACCTGGGTGATGTCTACCTTCGAGAAAATACCATTGCCCGTGCATAGAACAATTAAAGATTTGTGTTGAATGTCCGAGTCATCAGATATCGGACCTGACCAGGTTGACAGAACCCGACTGTCTTGGGCACTACGGATTCGGATAGAGTTCACGATTGGCATGAAGAGTCAGCATAAGTAATAGAAAGGTATGTGAGTCCTGTATATACCTCAACATTCGATGACTTCAGCACGCCACCAAAGCCCATGGCCTGGAGGCTGGCTTACGGCCTGCAGGATGTGAAGTCAGGCCATAGGCTCTCAAGCCGTCGTCACGGCCTGGCCTGGCTCTGGCTTAAACACGGCTGGCCTGGCTCCAAGCCAGAGCCAGCAGAACACTATTGTAGACTGGCTATTACATCTGAAGGACACTGAATCAGCTTGAGTAGGCGTACAGTATACTGTACAATAACTAATGTCAGATTCAAAGACTAAAACTGCCACGCCTAGGCTCGGCAACTCATCTCTCCGCCTACCATCATGGCCAACGATGTTCATTGCAGGCTAGTCAAAAGAGTTGTGCAAAACTACGAGTTTTCAAGTGCGCCACAGGACACAGACAACACCGGATCTATTGGCTGATTCGACAGAACGATGCGCCACGTTTGATATTCTAATCATGCGCGACATCAGTAAGGGTGGATTTCCTCCTGGCTCCCTTGCATTCGACTTGAGTTCTGAGTCAGCTGGAGATCCAGATGTGATTTCGCAAGAGCAGGAGGACACAAAAGTATATTTGAAGATGGCGATGATTTGTCTGTAATCACACATTGGTAGAATATATACTTCTGTCATGCTCGAGCAACCTTGGGAATGGCAGTCTTCGAGAAAGAGACAAGGTATAATCTCGCCGGGGTCAAACCTCCTTGATTAGACTCTCTGTTGGCCATCTAAAGAGGCTCGAAGAAAACAAATATACAAAACTTCAGAAGGCAGCTTCCTTAAATATAAAATGAAAAATAAGGACTATTTCTGCCCATGCTCATCCTCCGAGTCAGCCGCCACATCCACATCGGCATCCCTAAGTAAGTACAATTAGCACTACATACATTGTCAAAGACAGACGAAAAACGCACTGAACAACAGCAGGCCCATCGCGTCCCTCATCACCCGAGACTTGGACAGTGGCGTCCCTGTATAAACAATGTCAATATTAGACTCTCAAGAGACAAACAGCATGCAAGTACTGATACGCAGCCAAAACCTCGTCGCGTTTATCAGAAGTCCACCCGCCAGTCAGTTGCCCTTGGAAATGGGATGCGCTGGCCATCATATCCTGGTCGAGTTCTATACGCCTCGTCTCAGATCCATAGAAACCGACGCGCGCAAGGTAATCACTCACCCTTGAATTTCCCCAGCGTTTTGAGCTTGATTTTCGGCACACATACCCTACATCGTGTCAGGACATGAAACAAGTCAAGGACAGCTTAGACTTACCACGTCTCCGTCGAATTGAACAATCGGACAATATGCCGCTCCTTGCTAGTGGAGCCCGTCAGTATTTGCACTGGCACTTCAGGGTCGTTCTCGTCGAATACGACAGCGGGATACCAAGGTCTCATTGCTACGCAAAAAGAAAATGAGCACGCCAAGACGATGTTGTCGTTCAGGTACGTACGAGTTTTGGCCCAGACTTTAAAATGCATATTAACAAAATGAAGAAGAGAGATAGGAACACGTACCCAGAGTCCCATTTTCGATCTCTTCGTCTTCAGAAAACTTTCCAAGCTGTGTGTCAAACGCCTCAGCCTTGACAGCAGTCGATGTTGTTGACTTCTTCTTCGGCCGTCCAGGACCACGCTTCGCCGGCGCCGCAGGGCTCTTGCCAGAGGTGGATGGATTAGGATTGCCGTTGCTCATCTTGGGCCGTCCGCGCCCACGCTTAGGCGGGGCCACAATCTCGTCGTCGTCGCTTCCATGTGAGCTCCCACCCTCCAGAATCTGTTTCTTGGGCCCAAATCTACGCGTAGTAGCAGGCTTCGCCTCCCCATCGCTTCCCTGTGATTTCTCCTCCTCTACAGGCTGTTTCTTGGACCGTCCAGGCCCACGTTTTCGCGGAGCAGCATCGTCATCGTTGCCACCATTCATTGAAATCTTCTTGGGTCGCCCAGGTTTACGCCTTGGAGGTGATATGATTACATTTACATCGGTGTCGCTCTCTTGAGCATTTTGTCGAGGGCGTCCACGTCCACGTTTTGACGGCGGCGGAGGGGCGTCCTCGCCACTAGAAGACTCGTCTGCGGGGTCAAGGTCGCTTTTCCTGGGTCGTCCACGCCCGCGGTATTTTGTTGGTGAGGAGGGATGCTTGGCGGGGCTGCTTTTCCTAGGGCGCCCGGGACCAGGCTTTGCGGATAAAGTGCGCTTAATTTGGACTTGAGGAGAAGAGTGTCGTTTGTAAGGGCGAGTCTTGGCTGTCACCACTTCTTCCTCATCGTCCGAGCTTAAGTCATCGCGTACCGCTTCCCACTAATGTTAGATTAAGACGTGGACGCGCAACAATCAACTCACAACTAGCGCGCTTGCGCTTTTGCACCCTGTGCACTGGAGAAGACGACCTCGATGCAGGCTGAACACGTTTTGCCGCCATCGTGTCCAATATTGGTAGCTGTTCTTTGATACCAGCCCTAATGGCCGAGGCCGAAGGATCTATTGCCGCTTGTAAGAGAGCGTTGCGGAGTTTAACGAGCTCCAGATGCTCGTCAATGTCGCGCTGTTCCCTATCTAGGCGACTTTGGTCGGCTTCATGTTTTTGTCCTAGGCGTGACGCAGATAAGCAGGAATGCCGGAACAAGGGAGGACTGGGCGTGGCGCACGATTTAGCTTGTCCTTCAGCGCGTCGACGTGGCTCTGCAGCGCGCGATTGTCGCCCCGCAGACGTTGAACCTCGAGTTTTAGCTCCTTGTCAGTGTCTGCAAAAAGTCAGTCAATTTCTCAGTCAGCGATACACAGAATGACTCTCACACTCTCGCGGTTTCGGGACCATCGTTTAGGTACGTGTACACGTAGAGAAAAGCGAGCCTGTCCAAGTCGTACTGGAGTAGTTGACGGAAGTGGTTGGAAAAGCAGTACGGACTTCGGCCCGGTTTCCGCTTCACCTATATCCTCCGGCGATCTTCTGTCGCGCAGTGCTTTGAGAGTCCAGCTATGATGTACTTGTATTGATATATATACGAGAACATAAGCACAGTATACATATCCACTAACTAACATCAAGAAACCTTTCCACTCCCTAACACGCGCGCCCTCCCAGTCCGTTCCACAAACTCCCACAAATCACCATAAATCCCCGGAAACATATGCATAATATACCTCGACGGATCGCCCTCCTCCGACTCCAAATCCCTCAGATCCGCCGGATCCATCTGCGTCCCCACAATAACCTCAAACTCGTCTTCATCAATATCATCGAGGACGCTCGTAGGATACACCAGGAGGAGCTTCCCATCTCCATATGTGACGGGACGCGCATCCGCGACCCAGTCATTAGGCATGAGCGCCAGGGAGAGCATGAGGAGCGCCCAGGGCACAAAGACCAGTTGCAGACTCCCGGAGTCGTGGATCTGGGAATAAGCACGAAGGATGTCTTCAGCTACGCGCGTGGGGTCGGGGTCCTTTTGAAACGTATCAAGCTCGAGGCGTGTTTCTGCCCAGCTAAACAGCATGACGTGCGTGATGAGCGGGCAGTGCCGGAAGAGCTGTACCCAATTCAAGGTCTGCATGTCGCTGGCGTCTTTGCACGACAAAGTGATATGCGTGATAGCGGGGGAAAGAGACGTGGTGGGTAGGAATGTGCAATTAAAGTGGCGTAGGTTGGTTAATGAAGTAAGGTCGTGAGCAGAGATTGGGGTAGTATCGCTAGGCTCCTGGTAATCCTCGTCGGCGAGGTTCCACATATGTAGAGTAGACACCCCCGTACATGCGTTCAGTACAGAGGTGATATCGGCGGCAGCGACGTACGAGCTGATTGAAAGCAATTTGACACTCCGTTTGAAGAACATAGTCTGGGGGTTTCGTCCTAGGCGCGCCTTGATCGTCGCTGCAAAGGCTGTACCACATTCAGTGGAATGCAAGATGATGTTCCTATAGAGAATCGGATCTATCCTATCCTTAATTAATAAGTCAAGTTCGTACAAGCGTCGGACTCACCAACTGCGTAACAACTTCGATGAAAGCACGATAGCGCGAGCTGTTATTTTTCGATCAATGGTGGCGGAAAGTTCCAGGATGTAACGTAGAATCTCAACAGGTATATGTGTTGGGAAGATTTTGATGTATTCTCCACAATTGTGGCTCTCCTTAGTAACTTCTGGCATTGGCATGACGGAAGGAAGTAAAGTTGCAGATGCTGACTCATCGCGGTTAGGGGTCTTCAACCCATTAGGACAGCTCTTTTCTTTGAACCTCGCAATCTGGAACACGTTCTCAGGACTGCAGACTCGTCTCTGTCGTTCGAAAATACGGTCAAAATGGATCAAAGACATACGTGTTAGCGAAGTGGCGCAAAAAGCAGACTTCGCCGTGGTTTGAACACGTGACCCTGCGATTGACTGACAGTGACTGCAGTCGCATGCTCTACCACTGAGCTACGAAGTCGATGAGTCTCGCACTATCATCAGTGTATACAGCTTTGACCAGTGTTGCACACAAACAAGATGCCGGCAAGCCATCTGGAACCGATTTTATAAGTATCATCCTTGACATTGACATTATAGGTTATTACAAATCGACACCGAGCCATCTTCCCATAAGAGATCCAAAACGCGAACATACTCATATACTCAAAGTGCGAGCGGACCCTTGAAGATGTGGTGTGCCGTTCCATGGCATCGGAAAGTCAGTGTACTTAGTTGGTCTGATGGCAAGCTGTTTGAGAGGATGCGAGAACTAAATTCGACGTTCTTGCATCTCTGCTCCCTAAACCCCTAACCCGGAGTCAGAGCATGTACTTACAGATCTGCTGGTGTCCCTCTCAAAACGTCAAGTCCTTCCACGGCACCCTCAAGAGAGCGATCTCATCCTCCGGATAGCGACGGCGCAAAATAAACGCTCTTCTTGAGAGTAGAAACAGCTCTCAGCACAAAGAACTCAAAGGAGGCTTTGGGAGATTGCACTCCATTGAAGAGAATGATGCGGCTAGGTCGCCGGACACGGATTTGCAGAACCATTCTGCGGTTAGTAACAGTGCCTGATTTTCCGCACGCTGTTTGCGCAAGATCTGTGGCAAGTTCAAATGCTGAAAAATGGAGGATTGCTGGTGGACTCGCCACGTATGGCTGAGCATATGATCAGATACGACGATATCATGAAGATGTAACATACTTGGATCCTCCTCCTCGTCGCTCGCGGGGGTGGTAGAGCTAGAGATGGGACTGGGATACGGTGGCATCTCACGCGTTGGAAAACGGTGGATCCTAAGCGTCAAAGGCGTGCTCTGCGCGTCTTTTGTACGAATGCGAGCCAGAACGGTGTCGAATTCCTCCCTCTCTCGAGCGGGCCGCATAGTCTTGATGCGCGAAAACAGCTCTTCATCCACGCGACTGCAAGAGGTAGAGAGACAGTCTGGATTACTGCAGTGTATGCAGCTAAGACGTGGTGCGCAAGGCAGGCTTCGCCCTTTGCAGAAGTCACAGGGCTTGGATCAATCAGTGCTGGCTGTAAGAGTGGATATGATTACATACATGGCCTAGTGTGGGGTTGTTCTTGATCCACTGGCGAGCATACCAATCTGTTGGCGTGTTGTCTAGTGCGCGACGGACGACGGTTTTGACGTCACACTCAGCCGCCATGATGGCGAAAGAGGAAGGTGCAAGTATTCAGATGACGACCCTGCCGGCCGAGACGGCACGACGCGACAAGGCACTTCAAAATTCGATGTACTTGAGCAGTGAAAGCGAAATCTCAAGCCAGGTTGGTAGTGGGAACCGTGTTGGAGGCTGTACTCAGTCAAGAAAAAATCGACGTCAACAGTTGAAGCGCATGAGTGTTTTATATCCTTGACATCAGTCGGCGCTTGTACCATCAACTTGAAAGTTGACAAAACTAAGAACTGCAGTATGACCGAGACGTTCTCAGATGAAAACCTCAAAAGGTTTATCATACTTACAATCTCTCATCCACCTAGCCAAAATATGATGTCGAAATGGAACACAACGAACCCCCCAGCGCGGCATTGTATGACGCGGCGTGTTCGAATTATCAATGCTTTAAACTGACCAATCTCCTTAGCCATGTACCTATTGCTCCGAAACTAAGTGTTCTTGTCGCTCTTTGGCAACCCGTCTCAATTGCTCACCAAGGAGCTGCTCACAGAATGGGGAACCCTGCTCCAGGATAAACGAAGAACTCTTTGACCGCGTCAAAGCTGCGCGGCCCCACGTCCTCAGGACCAATTTCGACGCTGCTTTGAAAGAGATTAGGACCGAGGAACTATTGTGTCTGCTTCCAAGCTCCAAGATGGATGTACTAGGGTCTATGTTGACCCCGTCAAACGGGGTTGGCAGTGCGGATACGCCGGTAACACATGTAGCTGCGCTCCCAGGCTACTCAGAGAACGCAGAGGAGACCGCCTCACCAACCAATGAAGTACTCATTCTAGGCAATCCATTTGCGAATCTATTAGGAGGGCATACTATCCCTGCAAACTCGGAACGACATGGCCAAAGTAATGTTCCCATACCGGAACGCGGTCTATCTGACCCATCGACTATGGTCAACGTGTCTTCATCCATTCTACCCCGATACTCGTATTATCGCCCGTCTCACCTTCCAACCGCCTTTGCTTCCTACTCACCCTTCGCCCCACTTCCCTCCAAATCTGCGGCAGAGTCGGAAGCTTCGGCGAGTGCTGGTAAGTCCCAGGTCTTCATTTTAAATTCATACGATACCATTCGCCCCAGCGGCTGACCTGGAACAGAATCCTCGGTAAGCATTACCTACCGATTTTCACTACCCAGTTCTCTGATGTAAAAATCGTAGCTTTAATTGCAGAGAGAGATGCCGCTGTGGCGACTAACGCCGAGCGGATGCGACTTTTGGAGGAGGCTGCTGCTGAACTCCCGGTGGTACTCGGTAAGCAACCGTTCTGCGTTTTGTATTTGCGCATTTGAGATGCATATCGACCTTCCAGATGAAAAGAACGAGCTCAAAAGCCACATAAACGTCCTCCAAGCGGAGAATGCCGCTTTACGACTCGAAAAGGACTCCTTGTGCACCGAAAGAAACGCCCTTCTTGAGAGTAACAACAGCTATCATGCTCAATACGAAGAACTCGAAGGAGAATTTGAGAGATTGCACTCCATTGAAGAGGACGATGTGGCTATGTCGCCGGACACGGACATTGACAAGCGGACAGTAGACCAATCTGCGGTTCCAATTGCCACCCTATGTGAGGATCTACACGCTCTACAAAGACACGCACAGGCTCTTCAGGCCGAGAACGACGCGGCGACCCTAAATGTTTCCGAGTTGGAGGAGCGTTTTGAATCAGAGTCTGGTATGTTTGCTGGTCAACCACCCCCTTGTCGCACTGATGAAGAGTTAGCCCAGAGAAACGTTCTTCAGATGCGCACTGCGAGTTGGAAGCCAAAATCAAGACCATCGAAGCGACAGTGCACGCCTTCTTGAAACAATCCGCGGCCTTCAAGTTCAGAATGAGGCTTCCTCTTCAGCAAGGTATCATCTACCTTGCCTTCAAGTATGTGTACAAGCACCGACGTTTCTATAGGTCACCGCATAGACGAACTCGAAAGCAACAATACTAGCTTCAAACTCACTTCGAAGTCAGGGCGTGCGCTGCGCGGTAAAGCTTCCTGATTCGTTCTTTCGTGGTTCTGAAAGAGTCCCTTTCTAGATACGCGAATCAAAACCGCAAATATCAGCATCATCTTCCAACACCTCGCTATCAGTAAACTCCGTGACGGATTGGCATCCGCGTATCGTGCCGCCCGCGACAACATCGACCCTCAATCCGCACGCATCTGTGGCGTGGTATCCAGGCATTTGGTAGAGCTCAAGAAGTTGGAGATAT
>JADNYV010000514.1:0-24504 GCA_015501055.1 Mucidula mucida | reverse complement strand
ACCTGTGGGGTGGGCGAATTGGTAGAGCCGTATTGAAGATATAGCGCAATCACTGGACGAGCTCCAAAGTAATCCCGGGTGAGCTGTGTTCACATCATGAGATACGACCAAGATGCATAAAGAGTGGTTGTACCATACGTAGATCTTTAACGGCTTTCCCTTTGTTTTGACCGGATTCCTTGGACAGGGTTATCTTATCCTGCAGTCGTGAGGAGCGTGACGCGGTTGAGGGCCGCTAGGAAGTGGAAATCTAAAAGACATTCGCCTCAATTATGAAGGAAAGTGACGTACCCGCGTGCGAGTTTCCTTCACCTTTAGTTCTTCGGTACGTCCCCGCTTGGACGACGATTCCCGGGGTAGCGGGTCTGCTTTCCGTTTTGAGGAAGTCAATGATGTTTCCGAAGTCCCCGGCTGCTTGGGGAGTGGGGCGTCTGTTGGAGGTAACCGCGCAAGAGCATCATGTACGATGCATAGATGCAGGCCGGCTATTAGTCTTCCATACGACGATTCAGGATCAAAAACATCAATGAGGGGCGTGAAGAACAGTGTTTGCTTTTCTCTGTGGCGGATACCGATGCGAAGAAAGTTTCCACAATCAAAGAGAATGACGGTCGTATCGGTGCGGACAGCTTTGGTCCAGGCCTGGAAGATCATGTTAGAGAATAGAACGCGACAAATCAACAATCGCACCCTCTGAAGGAGTTCTACGGCTCCTGCAGGACTCCTTAATGGCGGTGGGCGGATGTCCTTTGGTTTGAAATGAGTCGGTGCATCGGTCAACTTTTCTTTGCACAGTTTCGTCGCGATGCGTGCCGATACTTTAGAAGACGCTTTCTTCAGGCGTTTCGGCCGTACTGGTGATGCCAGAGAAGGCTCTGTCAAAAGAGAATTTTTCGGCCTGGTTGACAAGCGAAGTGCGGATGTAGTGGGCGGCGGGAGGTCGGGAATATTCCACAGTGGGTTAGCGGCATCGGCAGGACGAGCTGCGCTAGGCGTAGGCGCGTGGCCTTTTGGAACAGAATTGATGATCCAAGGAAAATCCGCGATGCGAAGGTCAGTGTCCGTGTCTGCGAAGGGAATGCAATCCTCCATGTCCTCTAAACACCACTGCGCATTCGGGCATAAGAAGATACCTAGAGCGATGGTGTCTAATTCATCTCTCAGGCGAGTAATGACCTGCTGAGATTCGTCAGAATAAGTCTTCATGTCCTTGTCGCTGATGTCTGCGACGCCAAGGATGTGGTTCTCGTCATAGAAAGTCTCTTCGTCTGTGTCTGTGTATCGGGTTTCATACCACGCAAGAACTCTATAATTATCCAGGGTGTCGGGGTGCACGAGAATGCTGGACGCAATCTGGCAGCATGGCGGCGTAATGCCCTGCAAATACGCGTTCCGAATATCCTTTGCCTGGTATTTGTACCGCATACCCCGGCCCTGATAAGGACCGAAGTTGAAAAAGTACATACCGTCTTTGTGTTTGGCCTGAGACTCAGTCGAGAAGAAAGTCTCGACAGACTGGAGAAAGTCCTGTATGAGAGATGGGAGCACGCAGACGCGTTTTAAGATGAGGTTTTCGTCCAGGTGCGTATCGGAAAACTGCAGGAATGTCTCTGGCGGCGTGTATTCAGGATCATGGAGAGGGAAGCGTTCAGTTGGAACGAAGGAAAGGACGCGGTTTATCCGCTCTTTGGGAGGCATACCTTGCCAGCTAAGGAGAAGAGTTGTGGAGGGTGTCGACAGGTGCCGTATTGCAACACGGGGTGTGGTGATCATCAACAAGCCGGATTTGGTCGGCTCGTCACGAGACACTGATGTGATGAGTCCGCGTGTTGGTCCCCATCTAATTCTCGTCTAAGATAAGAATCCACCGCGAAGCCTACCGACCAATATATAATCTTCCACAAGCATCAACATCAAGTTTGAACTGTATTGCCGTAAGGTTGGTTTGCTCTGTGTCGAAAGATCATGGCACTACTACAATAACACTCCCTAATTCAAGAGGCGAACACGCATATAGTTATAATTTAACTTGGAAATAATAGACGGATTAAGTAGACCCGAACTATAGTATAGTAAATAGAGTCGACAAATGACGCGTCGCCTATGTAGAATGGCTTCCGAGCACCGTCAGCACTTGCCCACCGGTTCCAGCCGGGGCTGTGACTCACCCCATACGCGAGCTCGGTCCACACTCGCGACGGACACCTCCTCTATGGCCTTGCAGATCGCAGACGCGAACATGGAGTCTTCGGGCGTGATGGGGTCAAAGAGGCGGTGAGGTAGAGTCGTCCACCGAGACCATAATCCACACCCGTCCACCGTCCGGCGTTGACGCTGACCGCGTACCTGATCCTGCTTGACCTCATCCGTGGTCCAACGTGTCATGAGCACGTTGTCGGCGACATCATATTAGTCGTCCGCGACGTTCCAAGGCTGCCCTAGATCTAGATTACCATTAGATTGTATCAGGATGACGGGCACAAGGCTCATATGAAATGCTTGAACTGAAACGTGCAATTACATTGTGTAGCCTAACAAAGCTAATTAGCCAGACACTCGTGTAACAGCGTACAAACACTTGCAGCACGACTGGAATTTGGTTTGACATGTAATCATCGTCGTTTGGAAGGGGGGGGTGTTATGAATCGCCATATTTTCACATTTTCACATCTTATCATATCTTATCGGGACCCTTGTCTTATCAACCAACGGACCGTTTCATCATCTGTTTCGTTACCGATCATACCCCTTTTCATTACCGAAGCCGTACTCATGTCGGACACACGCCCAACACATGGATGACATCATACATGCCGATACCTCATGGACTCCCTATTGTATACACACCGCCGACACTCGTAGCACACATGGTCGTTTCAGTATTATTACTTACATGCAGTCACCACTCGTATTTAATGGTTTCACGGACTAGTAGCATACAACACTGGGTCAAGGGCGTGGAGCATCCCTAGTGGAAACACGTATGGACAAGGAGCTTCAAACACAGACTTACTAGTATATAAGCAGTAGTGTAGTATCATTGTACTTTAGTTCCGATCTCGTTTATACACCTGGCCTAGCCTAGTCTTACGAACGCGAACGCTTTCTCTTTCAGTTCTTGCTGTGGTACCTGGTTGAGTCTCGTGGCTTAGTCAGTCGCTAACAGAAGATCGGAACTACTTTCTACCACCTACCACACATCCCTGATCGTCGATCAGCACTTCGCTGTTTGATCATCGCACATTCCCCATCCCTTTCCTGTTTACAGATCGACGGATTCCTAATTCCAGCGCACGTCCGCATACGTGTGTATTGGTCCCAGTAGCGCCGGCTAACAGTTAGAGATAACTGCCTCGGGTGCTGGAAGTAGCCGCTCTCACGAGAACGAACTTTTGGCAGTTGCACTTCAGTGGGCGCTGTTTACGGGTCAACCCCCGTTCCCAGGAAAACTTCGGCTTACCTCACACCAGAGGGACGTCGGCTGGGCAATTGCGAACTTGTGACGAGCTCTTGGGCTCCGTAGATACGTAGTCAGTAGTCGGTAAAATAGTGTAGACAGTTACGATACCTACCTACTTTACTTACCTTACGATACACATCATCATTCCCCACCCTACCAAGTCCTGGATTCTATTTCAGATCTAGGCGATCCCTCCCTATTCATCCAAACCTCTATTCCCTCACCCGTTTCATCCAAATCCGCATCACCCATATCCCCACTTTCACCCTTTCACTCTCCGATCCCATCACCCCGATCCATCATGTCCAACGAAGCACCCGAAACCGCTCCTCACACACCCGCTCATCATGCCGATGTCGAAATCAAAGGCCGATCCCTTGTCAACAAGCCTTACGACTATGACGGGGACAAGTCCAAGTACAAGAGCTGGTGGCGATCGATGTTCACATACATCCGTGACAAGAAGAACAACCTCACATCTGACTCCGAAAGGATCGATGTTGTTCTCTCCTACATCCGAGGAGATCACGTAGATGCATGGGTCCAGAACTACTCGGACCAGAACTTCGATGAGGAAGAAGAGGAATGGACAGTCTCTTGGACGGAGTTCAAGGAAGACTTGAAGGAGCGATTTGTGGATTCCAACCTCGCGCGAGACGCGCAAGACCAGATCGAGCGGTTGCGCCAGGGGCAAGACACCGCTCAAGACTTCTTCCAGAAGTTCGAGGTCCTGCTCACTCAGGCAGGATACTCGAAGGATGACGCATTCGTCGTGAGACTTCTCGAGACCAATGTCAACGAGAAGATCATCGACCAGATCTATGGCAGCCGAGACGGGTTGCCAGAGAAGTACAAGGATTGGAAGGCACAGATCCTTCAGATCGATCAGCTGTGGAGAAGGCGGGCGGCGAGCAAGAGGTCCGGAATGCAGTCCCGGCCTCAAGCTCCGCAGGTGGCTACATCGAGAGCCAATCCTACGAACCCACCCCAACGCCGATCACACGACGAGATGCCACCGGTGTTACCTATGGAGGAGCCGGCAGGCCGATGGACATCGACAATGCACGTCGAAGGGGACTCTGCTTCAGCTGTGGCGAACACGGCCACGTCAGCAGGTTCTGTCCGAAGAAGGGTCGACCCCAGACGATTCGGGGTTTATGGACCGAGATGAATGACGAGGAGAAGAAGAAGCTGGCCGAAGAGTTGGGTTTTGCGAAGCTCCCGCAGTAGACGCAGTCCTGCCGGAGCAGTCATCAAGGAAGGGTCGTCAGATGCAGATTCTATTTACAGTACGGTACTGAAACATCTAAAATATCATCGACGACTTCACCAACAAAACCTGCGAAAGAAAGATTTGAGCCAAATACGCCCGAGTGGATCGCACAACGGCTAAGAGAGGATGACGTGTCGAGAGCAGTGGGAATTTGAGAGCATGGATGCCGGAGCGGAGAGAGAGAGAAGCGACGGAGGAGAAAGTATGGCGATCAGAGCATTGACAAAGGAAGCTGCGGTGGAAGTTGTGACGGAGTTGAAAAAGTCGAGGAAGTACATCCGGGGAACAAAGGGGCAGGACATGAAACTCCGAGTAACCATAGAGAGCGTACACACAGGCTCTGAATGGGAAACGAGTGCCCTTCTTGACAGTGGAGCAACGGGTTCTTGTGTCAATAAAGAATTCGTCGAGAAGAACGGACTCCCGATCAAGGAGTTACCGGTCAAGCTCCCTGTCTACAATGCGGATGGAACCCTAAACGAGGGAGGAGCAATCGAAGGCTTTGTGGAGGTCCGGATGAAGATCGGAGATCACGCCGAAAAGATTGAGTTGGCCGTCACCAATCTCGGCAAAACAAGTATCTTTTTGGGGCTAGATTGGCTACGATATCACAACCCCACGATCAACTGGACGGAATCCACATTGACTTTTGATCGATGCCCAGACCGCTGCGGCTATCTACCCGAGTACGACTCGCCGGAAGATGAAGGAGAAGACGTAGAAGAGAAGTTGGAAGAGGGAGAGCGTTGTTCTGGATGGACTGGGACAACTATCGCAAAAGCGGTGAAAAGCTGAGATCACAACAGCCTTCATCCGCTGCTGCACCTTACATCGAGGAATTTTCCGATGTATTCAGCAAGGCGGACTTTGACAAGTTACCGGAGCGAAGACCCTGGGATCACGCGATAGAACTTACGCCTGGTTCCAAACCGGTTGACTGCAAGGTCTATCCCCTTAGTCCATCCGAGCAGAAGGCATTAGACGAGTTCTTGGAGGAAAACATACGCACGGGACGCATACGGCCATCAATCTCACCCATGGCGTCACCATTCTTCTTTGTCAAGAAGAAGGACGGAAGCTTCGGCCAGTGCAGGATTATCGGAAGTTGAACGACATGACAATCAAGAACCGATACCCTTGCCGTTGATCCAGGAGCTTATCGACAAGTTGAAGGGAGCAAAGGTTTTCACAAAGATGGATGTCCGATGGGGTTACAATAACATCCGGATCAAAGAAGGTGATGAGTGGAAAGCGGCGTTTAGAACAAACCGAGGCCTGTTCGAGCCATCAGTCATGTTCTTCGGACTTACAAACTCGCCGGCAACGTTCCAATCGTTCATGAATCACATCTGAAGGAGTTGATTGACGCGGACATGTTATAGTTTACTAGATGATATACTTATCTTTACAAACACTCTCGAGGAGCATAGACAGATTGTACGAAAGGTATTGAGATATTACGAGTAAATAAGTATATTTAAAACCCGAGAAATGTAGTTTTGAGGCACATACTGTAGATTACTTAGGAGTTATTGTTGGAGGAGGAGAAGTGAAGATGGATCCGGCAAAAGTGGCCGTAGTGAAGGAATGGAAGGAGCCGACGAAGAAGAAGGAAGTGCAGTCATTCCTGGGCTTCTGCAACTTCTACCGACGTTTCATTCGGGGATTTGCGGGAGTAGCGAAGCCGTTGACATCGCTAACCGGGAAGGGCGAATGGGTTTGGGAGAGGAGCAGCATGAGGCGTTTGAGGAGTTGAAACGGAGGATGACGGAAGAACCCGTTCTGATCGTACCACGCGACAACGGCAAGTTTCGAGTCGAGGCAGATTCTTCGAACTATGCCAACGGGGCTGTTCTATCCCAGTTCGTCGAAGGCAAATGGAGACCAGTGGCTTTCCGATCTCGCGCGTTAAATGAAGTTGAACGCAACTACGAGATCTACGACAAAGAAATGATGGCCATCATGGACTCAATTGATGACTGGAGACAGTATCTTTAGGAGCAACGGAGACGGTGGAGGTTTTTACCGATCATCAAAACCTCCAGTACTTCCGGAAGCCGCAGAAGTTGAACCGGAGCAGGCAGATGGGTTACGGAGTTGGCGGAGTATGACATACAGATGATTCACAAGCCGGGCAAGACGATGGGGAAAGCTGATGCCTTGTCAAGGATGACAGGCCTTGAGAAGGGGGAAAAAGATAACGAAAACGTTGTTTTGCTCAAACCGGAGTTTTTTATTTCACAAATTCAATTTTCTTTACATACAGTAGATACACCGGAGGACAAATTACTTAACAAAATCAAACAAAGAAAAGGAAACAAAGACAGATACGTACAAAAAGCATTAGAAAACAAAGAAAAAGGATGGGAAGAGAAGGAAAATGGACTTATTATATGGAAAGATCGTATTTACATACCGAAGGACAAGGAATTGCGGGGAAAAGTTATTGGAATGCATCATGATGCACAGCTTGCAGGGCATCCGGGACGGTACAAGACTCTCGAGTTGATCACACGCACCTATTGGTGGCCAGGAATTAGCCGAGACGTCCGCGAATACGTGGAAGGATGTCAAAAATGCCAAGTTACAAAGTCACATCGCACAAAACCGGCTGCACCCCTCCATCCTATAGACGTACCAAGCGAACCATGGGAGAAGGTTGGGACGGACATGATCGGCGAGTTGCCGGAGTCGGGAGGATACAATGCGATCAGCACGTTTGTGGACCATTTCACAAAGCGGTTACGCATTATACCAACACACACCACCCTGACGTCAGAAGGCATGGCTCGTATTTACCGCGATCGAATCTTCCCCATACATGGATTACCACGACAGATGATACACGATCGAGGTCCGCAATACCACTCGCGTTTCATGAAGGAGTTATACCGGCTGTTGGGCATTGAAGGGAACTTCACGACGGCGTACCATCCACAGGCAAATGGGCAAACAGAACGGTTGAACCAAGAGATAGAACATTTCTTACGGTTATTCGTCAATTACCATCAGAACGACTGGCATGAATGGTTACCCTCTGCCGAATTTGTTTACAACGATCGGGTACACTCAGCAACCAAGGTTACTCCGTTCTTTGCAGACATGGGCAGACACCCCTACAAAGGCACCGCTCCGAAAACGGCATCGAGAAACGAGACTGCGCAGGAGTTTGCCGACGGCATGAGGAAAACATGGGACGAAGTAGGGTCGGCATTGAAGATGGCAAAAGAGGACATGAAACGGTTTTATGACAGGAAGCGGACAGACGCAGCAGAGTACAAGGAGGGCGACAAAGTATGGCTGGAAGGGACGAATCTCAGCACGGACCGACCAATGAAGAAGCTTGATGACAAACGTTTCGGGCCGTTCAAAGTGATCAAGAAAGTCGGGACGAGCTCTTACTAGAGTCGGACGCGAGTATAGAATAAAAAAAGTACTCACGAATAAACTCATACTCATCATGCAAGCCAAGAGTATACTCGCACGTGAGTAGAGTAGAGTCTAGAGTCTATGGTGAGTCTAGAGTTTCAGTTTGGGGCCACGAATACTCGATAGACTCATACTCATAAATATTCGTGAATACTCATGAGTATTCTTATATTCGTGAGTATTCGTGAGTATTCAGCTCCTAATATATATTTTTTGAACAAAATGAACCCCGTGAGCATTGAACCCACGGAGCTCAGCCATTTCTGTGCATCAGCACAACAACGAGTATAACCACTGCGCCAAAAGGGCATATTCATTATACAATTTCAGTCCAGATCACACATAATTAGGTAAAATGCCATTAGCAAAAAAAAGGACAAAGGCCATGAAGGCCATACAAAATGTTGTGCTACAAACAAACCTGATGCGAGTACTGTTGCGAAGCGACGCATACGACGCATCAGGTGAAGAGTATGATACATCTAATATACAAAAAAACTACAAAATCGTCCACAAAAACGAATACTCTACAGTCCGTGAGGAAGAAGGGGTGCGCGCCCGAAAACTGTAACGTAACAGTCCACATAGTACTCAGCTAATCCGTACTCAACAGTCCGCATTTCCCGTTCTGACATCAGAGAGCCACAGATCAACTTGTGAGCGGCCTGTGAAGTTCCCGCCGGCATTGGTGGAACACGACACCAGCGTCGCATCACCCGGTACAAAGCAGCCAGGACAGACGCGCGTCCCGTAAACGTTGCTGCCGCCAGCCCCATCCGACCCCAGTCAATGCTCTCCGGGACGACTCGGCCGTTGAAAAGTGCACCGAGAATCTGCATCTGGCGGTCACCGAAAGACGAGGCATCCAAATTGTCGTAAGGCACTGCTTGCCCAAGCTCCGTGTCAGGTTGCGGATCGTTGAAGCCCACGGAGGTGACGATTCCTCGGAGGATGCTGCACCGATGGATGTTTCCGATTCAGAGGTGGAGGTTGTCGAGGAGGTTGTCGAGGAGGATGAGGTTGTCGAGGAGGACGAGGTGGTTGACGAGGATGAGGTGGTTGACGAGGATGGGGATGATGTTGAGGAGAACTTGTGGACCAAGAGGAAGGGGAAGGGCAAGGCTGTTGCACAGTCGGAGGAGATGGACTTTTCTGATTTCCGCGATGGTATGGATCCTGTCTCAGAGTTTGACACGGGTCATGATGGTGATGTTGAGATTGACGATGATGACGATGATCTCTATGAAACGATTGAGCAGGTAGTTTTGGTTCGACGGCGCAAGCCTGCTTCTTCACCTCAGGATACTACTGATATGGATGCTACTGATATGGATATAACTTGATACACTTACGACCTACTTACTTTAATCTTCACTGTCTTTATGTTTGAATTTGCTTGCTGATACGTGAGTATACTCGAGTATACTCGGATCGTACTCGAGTACTCGAATACTCGAGACTCATGAAGTACTCTCGAGTAGAGTAGATATTCGAGTAGAGTCTCGAGTGAAGACTCGAGTCTTGAGTATTGGGTTTGAGGTAAGAGTTACTCATACGATGAGTCCGAATATACTCGAGTATGGACTCGTGTCCATCTCTAGCTCTTACAAGCTCCAGATTCCTCACACGTGGAAAAGCATCCATCCCGTGTTCAATGAGGCTCTGCTGACGCCTTACCACGAGCCGCAATTCCCGACGCAACCCCGAGACACGCGTCCACCACCTGTGCTGGAAGGAGCCGAACCGGAATGGGAGGTCGAGAAAGTGGTGAATTCCCGGAAGTACCGCGGGGGTTTTCAATACAAGGTTCACTGGAAGGGTTATGGCACACACGAGCAGACATGGGAACCGGCATGCAATCTCAAAAATGCCGACGAAGCCATCAGTGATTTCCACCAACAATATCCGAACAAGCCAAAGCCACCCGCGCTTGCTCGCATTGAAGTCCCCATGTCGCAATTTCCATCACATCTTTTCCGACCCATGCCACCGCCCGATACCGAACCCCTCGACGTCACGCTACCCTCTGCAGCCCTCATGGAGCGACTCTGGCGCAGAATGGAACTTGCGCCTTAAGGAGGGGGTGATGTTATGAATCGCCATATTTTCACATTTTCACATCTTATCATATCTTATCGGGACCCTTGTCTTATCAACCAACGGACCGTTTCATCATCTGTTTCGTTACCGATCATACCCCTTTTCATTACCGAAGCCGTACTCATGTCGGACACACGCCCAACACATGGATGACATCATACATGCCGATACCTCATGGACTCCCTATTGTATACACACCGCCGACACTCGTAGCACACATGGTCGTTTCAGTATTATTACTTACATGCAGTCACCACTTGTATTTAATGGTTTCACGGACTAGTAGCATACAACACTGGGTCAAGGGCGTGGAGCATCCCTAGTGGAAACATGTATGGACAAGGAGTCCCAAACACAGACTTACTAGTATATAAGCAGTAGTGTAGTATCATTGTACTTTAGTTCCGATCTCGTTTATACACCTGGCCTAGCCTAGTCTTACGAACGCGAACGCTTTCTTCCTTAGTTCTTGCTGTGGTACCTGGTCGAGTCTCGTGGCTTAGTCAGTCGCTAACAATTTCTCGTGTCTGAATGAGTCCATGAGCTCTGATATTTGGGAAGATAAGCTCATCCGGTAAAAGGGGACGTCCTAGCCAGAGTTTGTAGAGTTGTACCCAGAGGGGTAAGGCAGTATACATATCAAGTGCGGCGTGTTCGTTATCCGGGCCTACTGGATGTATCTTGTACGTATTACCTGATGAAGGTGAGTATGATAGATTAGAATAGATTTTGGTAACGTACTTTCGAGGGAACACTCATATTCACTCTTGTTCTGCCATCCCTTCCGGTTTTCTAAGAAGATTGTGAAGAAATGACTGTATGGCGGGCTTCACTTACAGCAGTTCCAGGCAATGTTAGCACAAGTAAGCTTGCACAGTTCAAAATTTCTATGCAGACGATTGAGTGGTGATACGGAGAGATAAGAATAATCAGTGGACATACCGTGTCCATAGAACAAATCCGGATGTAAAGAAGGCACGCATCATAGCGTGCTCAAGGCACGTCTCTGTCTAATCCCGCGTCAATCCTCCTTGTATTGCAATCTCCACTAGCTTGTCTGGACAGACTACCCTGGAAGCAGCCAAAATAGCATCAATCTCTTCGACAAGAAAGGCTTTGGCATGGTTCCTCTTTGCACTCTCGCCACCCTCTTTGTCTCGCTTCTGAATGCTTTTGACAAGTTCCTTCACTTCGTACTGCTGAGCTGGATTTCCTAAGAATGTCTTCTTTTCCTTATTGAATGAGTAGTCGCCGATGAATCCCGCTCTATGTGCCAACTCGTCATTCACATGCATGAAAAGGATATATGCCACGTACCTGCACCACATGTCGTTGAAAGCACTGAATATCTTATCTCCAGTCTGATGTTTCAACCCCTTAACGAAGCACTGGTTGACCAGATATAGTTCCAAGGCCTTCGAGGATAGGTAGTTTGGCTTGAAACCGAAAGCGCTCCTCAGAACTTCTGTATCTATCTCGTCCACACTGTTGGTATCTGCATCTGAACGATTCTTGCACGTTGCCTTAAGCCATACTTCGGCGCGTCGGATTACGCCGTCATATTGTCCCTGTATCTTCTGCGACCGACCATAACGCTTCTTTGAAGTGTCGCGCACGTCCTGAAGGTCTTCCAAGTTGGTAGAGCTGTCCTTTTTGTGTTTCTTGGTTTGCTTTTTAGATGGAGAAGCTGCGGACATGCTGGATGATGGCAAAAGAAGAGTGACAATCAGCTATACTGTTTTACTTTTCGTTGTGAGTTCATGATCGCTGCAATACACATAAATTGGACTGTACACTACACTACTAAATTGTCCTCACTACATGTCAAATACAGTCCGAAATATTCACAATAAGAGTCCATGACACTTGTAGCTATAATGTCTGTCAGCTCCTCATCGACATCTGAGCATCTGCGCCACCACCACAAACCTCGTCACCTTCATTCATCATCCGAGATGTCAATGACCTCAACCGCAACAGTCGACATGATCTCATTGGGCGCAACATCCCTCTCATCGTCAGAGATGTCAATAATCTCAACGGCGACAGGCTGACTTGTCACGACATCCCTCTCATCATCAGAGATGTCGATAACCTCGACCTCAGCCATGATAGGCCGACGCGACGCAACATTCCCTCCAACCACGACATCCATCTCATCATCAGAGATGTCAATGACCTCAACCACGACTGCGACAGCCTGACTCGAACCAACATTCCCTCCAACCCTAACACCCTGACTCGTCGCAACGTCCCTCTCGTCATTGGAGATGTCGATAACCTCAACCTTGACCGCGACAGACTGACTCGACCCAACATTCCCTCCAACCACGACATCCATCTCATCATCATCAATGTCGATAACCTCAACCTCAACCGCAATAGGCTGACTCGATGCGACATTCCCACCAACCGCGACACCCTGGCTTGTCGCGACATTCCCTCCAAACGCAACGCCCCGACTCATTGTAGTGTCCCCTTCGTGGTCAGAGACATCAGAGACGTCAATGATCCGAAGTGTACCACTGATGAGGGCACCTATGCCGCCATCATCCCCACCATCATTGCCCAATCCAGTCTCCATTTCATCATTGTCGCCAGCGTACACGTCGTTATTGTTCCAGTCTACAAAACATTAGCTATTTTTTACACATCACAAAATGAAGCGTACCAAATGAGCGTAGACCAGGTAGAACAGACAAATAATCTGTGGCGGCAGGAGGATTCGGCATAAGACCAGGCAAAGCGTGATACACAATGATATCAGGAATATGAATCGTATATTGGCGAAAGGTGGCGGCTGCCAAATCAGCAAACACATCAATGCGAAAAATATGACTTTTTTCAAGTCGAACCTTGGAGACGCCGAACGAGTTGCTTGCCGCATCAGGCATCAATCGTTTCCCAATGGAGAGAAACATTTCCGATGAATACTAACACAAACTGATAAGCTTGATACGAAGAAAAGGCCAAATAACATACCGCATTCAAATGAATCAGCTTGCTGAAATATCCGGGAACCAAATACTCGCGAAGGAATTTGAAGACGGCGGTGGGTTTTGGGAGGATGTAACAAGTGTAAAGGGCCATAATCGCATTGAGGTTAGGCGCAAGGAACAAAATCAACACTGTCCCAAGTTTTAGTGATCAATGGAGCAGCGTACAGCCGTACTACCGCGTAGATGGGAAACATGTTAGGAATGTTTGCGGCAAGAGTTGGGAAGCGGCTTGGGAGCATGCGCGAGGTATTACTCCAGAGTTCACATGCAAGCCGCTGACACCACATTACACAAAAGATCACAAAATCTGCTGGCAAAAGTCTACGAAATGCCTCCTGGAGATCATCGCCCAAAGATGTCCGGGCAAGTCCAGCTGCAATGTGTTTACCACATCCTTTAAGCCCGTCCTGCTGGCAATTAGTATCAATTCTAGAGCACAGTATCAACATACCGTATCATAGTCGCCTCCTACAAGCAACACAAACAGGAGGAGCCCGCCCAAAGATATCCCAAGATCTTTGTTGATGCGATTGCGCGAGTATATTGTCAAGGTTGGAAACGGCGCCTTGAGATCAAGTCTGAAAGAAGAATGTAAGGATATAAAGATGTAAAACGAATCTAGACTTGCCCACGGCCCAACATGCGGGTCCCGAAAATAAGAGCATCACTATCCTCCGTGATGACAAGATCAATAAGCTTGCAAAAGCTGAGGGCCGCCAACTCAGCCTCGCCCTCGCCGCGAGCCTGCATCAACCGATTAGTGACGAGAACTGAGTGAATCATAAAAGATCACTTACAGTTAAGTGGTAAAATCCGAAGGCATCAATCAGCTCTTGAAAAGCTTCCACCAGTGGCCCGGGCGAGTGAATAACTTTCCGGCCGCGTTTGAACTTGGGACGGTCTGGGCCATCGAAGACGAAAACCGGAACCACCGCGTAATTGAGGAGCTTAGCGAGGCGCCAAAGGAGCTCCTTCACTTCAGGATTCGAGCCTTTGTGAACATGGTGCATGTTTTGTTCATGAAGAATTTGCTGAATCCATATACTAGACAATGATGCTCGTTAATACCAAGTAATAATCATGTTCAAAGTGTCCGTACCAGGCATCAATACCTATAACAATGTAACCCCTCTCGCGACGTTGAGCAGTGAAGCCCTCTACTGCTGAGATCTCGTGAAGAGAGACCAATTGAGCAATGTTCTGAATTTGCTAGTAGTTATGAGGAGAGGTTGAGAAAAGAGATGCAAGCACTAGGACTCACATCGTATAGTCCTGAAACTCCCATGGTGGTCAAAGGCAAGGTGAGAAGAAATGTCTTTGATTGAGCAGCTTTGATCGTCAACGGGCAGTGGCGCAGGGACCAAGCTCGCCACTCGGAGGGCTTTCCAGTTAGACCTGAACTGTTGCCTTGTCCACCTCAATACGAATGACATCTGCAGCACCGTCAGCCAGGCGCGGAGAGAGGATTCATGTACTGACTGCTCAACTTGTCATGGCCGATCTGAACGAGCTCGTACGTGGCAGCGCCAACCAGGTTTTGGTAATGATGATGACACCAGATACGAATACTAGCCAAATCTCTGCTCGTAGAAGCGCGTTAATTGTGATGCGCTTCCTGGGGGAAAATAGTTATCAGAAGGCGAAAAAGCAGAGAAGCGTAGCAGCCGCAAAGGAACAATCAAATGATTGTGTTGCCACCTGATTCGAGTTGGCAATGCCGCGACCACTGAGATATCGCAGGGGCCGTCTATCATTCGGGGGAGGTGGCGGTTCTCTGGCGTGTCATTAGCGGCTGCTGCTGCAGCCTTCAGCGTGAGGCGACCTCGCCGGCCAGGCTTCGAGGCAGTCATTAGACTAGAGTCAAGTCAAAAATGTGCGCAGAACAGAGAAGAAATGATCAATGTACCACCAGGTAACCCGTACAAGAGACGCGTTACAATGTTATGTGAGTGGTGATAGTGCATGTCTAACAAGATGACACATCCGACGTGGCGATGGATGGAGGGCAAGGAGGGTAATAATGTGGTGGCAGCAAACGGCGTCAGCGGTGACAGTGTGGCTGGAAATGCGTGTTGTGGCAGGCAGCTGGTGCAGTTGCATATCACCCTGATTGTCAAAACCATTGGGGTCAAGTAAAAGCTTTGCAATCAATACGTTCTTCCAGCTGCTTGCCGCGTGCATGATCAGAAAAATGAATAGCAGTGTCCGCAGTGGTGGTCAGATGCCCCGGAACTGACACCAATCAGTTTTTAGGTGTTAAACGGTGAGAGAGTCCAGGATGACTGAGAGGGAGGCTGGGGAAGCAGGAAAATGCTCCCCGATAATGGCAGGAGGAGGGGGTGATGGTCTGTGGTGGGAATGACGCGTCGTGGGCTCCGGAAACGACGCCATTGGATTTGTAGACCCGTAAAATGGAAGAATTCCGGACGACGAGGGCACGGAGGGTCTCAAAGCATAGGAGAAAATCTAAATCAACTGATAAGCAAGCAGCGCCTCAGACGGGCAGTGTACGCACTCATGGAGGACAAAGGCCGCCGCGCAAGGAGCGACTGACCGCGTTCCAGCAGTCGCGACACTGGCCCTTGCAAGTAGTATGAGGATGGCAATACACCAGCATGCACATCCTCAGACAACATGTACTTGCTGGCGGCAACAGCTGGCGGCGTCGCCGCTCAAGAGCAGTGAGGTGACGACAGTGAGAATGGCGGATGGCGCTCATCGTGTTTGATGGTGGTGAGAATGGCGAGCATAGCTGGGCGTGGGAGCATTTCGCCATGGAGAATTCATCCCACGCCCAAAAGATCCTTTGTGTGAAGAAATGCGCGGGCGGCGGCGATGGTGGTAGTTGGTAGGAGGGCACGAACATGTCACCTTCTGTGACAAGCACCTGACTGAGACGCGCTTCGCGAATGTGATCGGCCTCGTTTCTTGCCTCGTTTCCTGCCTCGTTCCCAATAGTAAGTGAAATAAGAGCTGGTAAGTGATAGAATAACCATTATAACCATCAAAATAACCTGGAAATAACAGATGAATCAGCTCAGTATACCATCTGGACTATCTACAATACCGGCAGGCGCCTACCTCGTAATTGTTCTGGCAGAAGCGGACAGTCGTAATGGATGTGGGCCCTCAGCCCAGCCTTGCTGCTACACGGCATACTAAACTCAGTAGTTCCCGTCGGACCAGGTACACATTGTCTATAACACCAATGTCGTGCTGTTCTATATGTTGTCTATGCTATGGAACCAACTTGTATTGCAAGAGACCAACATGAAGTTACTATGTTATTCAATATAATTGCCGTGGCACGCGCGAAGGACGCGACAGCGTGGCTTAGCCTTCAGTCCAACTGGCAACTACGGCAGACGCCAATATTAAGGGTTGATGCGGAACAGTGAACCCGACAACGTGCCTCCATCCAGTCTTACTCGGCCAGACTCGCACAATATGCGAAGTTCAGAGAAAATGGCACTATTCAGCAGGTCCTGAGTAAGCCGCGGTGCTCTTGAAGACTTAGTAAGGCCGAAAAGAAGGATAGATAGGTATCATCATACGGCACGGACCTCATCGACTTCCAGGGTGGCGGACACAATAAACAATCGGGCGGTCGGTCTTTCCGATCAACGGTTCGGGCTTGGTTGTTCCAATCTGGACGGGGGGGATCTCTCCAGATCTCTGCGATCTCTGTTTCAGCGTGCCGGTATTTCGTGCGTTATTTCTCCGTGAATAACTGTACTTATACTTGATTGTCTGTCTTTTGCATTCGAATGCTAACTATCATTGACCTAGATGTTGATAGCGAAAATGTCGGTACATCTCCTCCGACTGCACAGCTGCAGCAAACCACAATATACACGCAAGGCAAGGCGCGTGGCTTGATGACCTTTCTCGATATGGAGATTCCTTACCTGGATCACCGACAGGCGCAGTTTATGTCCGAACACGTTTTTGTTCTCTACCTCCAACACTCATCATGCCACCACCACTAGAACCCGCATCTTCAGCGTTGCAGGCGATGCTGCGGATGTGGAACCATCGGCTCAGGCAGGCTACCCTTGACGATGCCCATAAGTGGCAACGCCACTATATATCGATCATACGCGGGGACACGCTCTCAGCGGAGGAGATTGCACGAGGGGATCTTGCGGGAAATATCGTGGACGAGCTGCCGCCGACCCCGTTCGAGAAAGCGCGGCTCCTGCTGTTCTTGAGGAGCAGCAGCTATCCGGACGTGAAAGTGTGTTCTAGGCGATATGTAGCGACGGCGTTTGACGTGACGAATGCGGATGCTGGGACGATCCTTATCCATGGGAGAATTGCTCGCGCGTTGGAAGATGCCCCGCGGTCAGTGGGTGTGGCGTTTGTGGTTGTGGTGAACATGGTGCATGAGCTAGCGCATGCTGTGCGCGCGTACTTTCACGGGGGGTCGCCATCCCAAGCGTGTTTGGAGAACGAAAGTAGGGTACCGTTTTATGCCGAGGTCGGGTATGAAGGGCCGCCTGGGGGACGGGTGTTGAGCTGGTTTCCAGAAGCAGGATTTTCGTTGGAGAAAAAGGTATTTGGGGGTGTGGTTGGGGTTGTGTTCGAGGGTGAGAATGAGGGCGTGCGGCCGGGGTTCTTTGAATGCGATTATGAGCGGATTGCGTACTTCTTTTTGATTACGGGGGACGGAGGGTGTTAGCAGCAGATGATGGTTGGAGAAGAAGATAATAAACTTGTGTATTTACTACAGTACAAAATGCGAGGCTTATATACCTCTACAGATGTTCTAGTAAGTTCTAAGTATAAACAACAAGTGTCCATAGTAAATGGGAATAGCAACTACGAGAAGAGACGCGAGAGTTCGCGTCGATGTGGCGGGGTCATGTGACCTCGGGTCATACCCGGCTTGCTTTCCTTCCTACACTCCCCCTCAAGCCGGAATCAATCCAAGTGCGCGAACAAGTGGTTGAAACTTGAATGATGCGAGCGCCTTGGTCATGATGTCCGCGGTCATCTCGGATGTCGGGCAATAGATGACTTCGAGTGTTCCGTCCTGTATCTTCTCGCGAATGAAATGATAACGGATATCAATATGTTTCGTTCGGGCGTGGAACTGTCCGAGTTCGGCGTGTGCTAGTGAGATAGCGGACTGATTGTCGCTATAAATAATGGATGGGATGGAGATCGGTCCGAAGAGTTCAGCCAGGAAATACCGGTGCCATATGGCTTCTTTCGCTGTGTAAGTCAGAGCAATGTACTCTGCTTCTGTCGTGGATAGCGCCGTAATTTCCTGCTGCTTTGATGACCATGAGACGGCAGCGCCGTTTAAGATAAACGCGTAGCCCGATATGGCTTTGCGATTCTCGAGGGACATTCCATCGGCGTCTGTAAAGATGTCGAGACCGTGTGTCTCGTCAGATCCGCCGTAAGTGAGTGAAAGGGTCCGAGTGCCCTTTAGGTATTGGAGAACACGTTTCGCTGCATCCCAATGCGGTCTACCAGGGTTGTCGAGGAAGCGAGAGAGAACACAGACTGTAAATGCTAAGTCTGGTCGAGTGGCTGTGGATACCCAAATGAATCCACCAACAAGTTCTCTGTATGGAACCTTGCGCATCTGTGTGATGGTTTCGCGGTCTGCTAAATCAGGGCACTGCTCTCGTAAGAGCTGAGTAGTGGGATCAAGGGGAACGGAGACGGCTTTGCAGTCCGTCATGTGGAATTTCCGTAGGAGAGAGTCGATGTATGTCGTTTGTGAGAGTGTCAATGTGCAATTCTTGCGATCCCTTGTGACTTCCATGCCCAATAACCAGCTGATTGGTCCCAGCATCGTGATCTTGAAGATGCGACCAATTTCCTCCTGTACCTCGTCGATCAACGTGGGTGAATTTCCGGTGATGGTGCTGTCGTCAATATGAATGGCAATGATTACAAACTTATCTCCTCGAATGAGACGATAGACGGCGTGATCGGAGCGGAGAGGATGGATGCCAAGTGTGGCGAGAGCTGATGTCAGCTTCTCATACCACTTACGGCTCGACTGCTTGAGTCCGTATATGGTTCGTCGGAGGCGGATTACGTCGTGAGGGTTGCCGTTCGTATAGTGAGGCGGTTGTTCCATATAGATCTCTTCATTGTCCGTGAATTCGCCATTCAAGAAAGCGGCCGAGTAATCGAACACTTTGATTTCCCAGTCAAAGCGTGCAGCAATAGAGAGGATGGTGCGGAGCGATGAGAGTTTTGCAGTGGGTGAGAAAGTCTTGAAATAATCCACGCCTTGGACTTGCGTGAATCCTCGCGCGACGAGACGCGCCTTGTACTTGTCGATTGCTCCGTTTGCTTTCCGCTTGATCAAAAGGGTCCACTTTGATCCAATGACATTGCTTCCGACAGGCCTCGGAACCGGCTTATCTCCGAATGTGCCTGTTCGCTTCATTGCTTCCATCTCGACGTCCATGGCCTGCCTGAATAGCGGCCAGTCTGCTCTTTTCATCGCCTCTTCAACCGTCGGCTCATCACCCAAATTTTCCATGGCTGCATATGCAAATTCTTCTGCGTGATGGGCAGCTCGTCGAGTTCGAGTGCCTTCGATAATGTTCTGGCTATCGATTTTGCTGGATATGTCGCGCGGCGCGACGGGCTTTGTCGGCTTTGATGTTGGACTTGATGGTGGCGTGTCTGGTGGCGTGTCTGGTGGCGTTGTGAGCGGAGAGCTCGGCGGAGTATAAGACACTGGTGGGATCTGGGATAGTGCTTTGGATGCTGGAGGTGCGTGCTGGATGATTTCTGATTTCTTTTCTTTGCTAATCTCTGTTATCTCCCCCTCATCCAGCACTCTGTGGATGCCTCCTTCGCTTCTTTGGGCTTCTGGAAAACGGACACTACGCTCAACGCGTATGGATCAATTGTCCGGGTAGTAAATCCGATGGCCATTACTGTCTTGGTCAAAACCAAGCCATCGACCCTCGCGAGCACGCCCTTCAAGCTTGGATCCATCTTCAACATGGACCCAAACCTTGCAGCCCCACTTGTGGATCTGCCGCAAGTCTGGCTTCGAGCTGCGGAACACCTCGTAAGGTGTACGACCACCAATCGCCTTGGATGATGTCCGATTCTTTAGCCAAATGGCGTGCTTTAGCGCCTCTCCCCATAGGTTCTTCGGTAATGCGGCTGCATGGAGCATTGCTCGGACCTTCTCGAGCAGTATTCGGTTGAGTCTCTCAGCGACTCCGTTATGCTCTGGCGTGTCGTGGACGGTAAAACGCCGTTGGATTCCTTTCTTGGCTAGAAAGGCATCAAATTCGTGTCCCTTGTACTCTCCTCCTCCATCCGAATGCAATATTTTTATCTTTATGCCATGTTCCTTCTCCCATCGTGCCTCAAGATCCTTAAAACTCTGCAGAGTCTCATCCTTGGCGTGGAGTAGCATGGCTACGGAGTAGCGCGACGCGTCGTCTGTGAAGGTGACGTAGTATTTCTTGTGTTGAGGAGTCTCTGTGCTGGCTGGTCCCCATACGTCGCTGTGGACCTGGTCACCGACTCCCCCTGACGCGTCATTCTCCCTAGATTTGGATATCGCGCTTCGGGTCATTCTGCCCTGCAGACATGACTCACATGGATCCTTCGAGACAGGTGAGCTCTCATCCAGCTCTAACCCTTCAACCAGCTGATCTTTTACCAGCTTCTTCGCCGCGTCGACTGGAAGGTGGCCCATCAGACGATGAAGTTCATCTGGGGTAACGATACGTGGTCCATCTTTGACGTGATTGGCGGACTCGGGGGTGGATACAGGTACGCGAAGCCTGTACAGACCATTGTGCAGGGGAATGGAGCCGATTTCATGGAACTTCTTGTCAAAGAAGCAACACTTCTGGTTTCCAAAGTTGAGATGATACCCTGCCTCGTCTATACGCCCTACGGAAAGGAGTGTAACTCCAAGATTAGGTGCGTGAAGAACATTCTTCACCAGGACCCTCGATTGACTTGTTCCATTAGGAATCCTGATCTGCATGTCGCCCTTCCCGATGGCCTCGAATCGTTTCTTGTCCGCCGCCATAATTCCTCGTGGCTTAATAGCCGTATAGTTTGTTAACCGATGCCGTGACGGTGTCATATGCTGGGTAGCGCCGGAGTCGAAGATATCAACTTCGTACTCACGCTCTGTTTCGACGGCGGCTGCAGCGAGCTGCTCCGAGGTAAGAGAAATCATTTCCCCTACAAGTTCTGGGTTACTGACATCCGATACATCAGTCTCGTCATTGCTGGCTTCATCTTTGCCATTGCTGGCGTACACAAGGGGTGGCAGATCCGAGAAGTCGTCCTCTTCTTCGGCCAAATCAAAATCCACCTCCTCTTCCTTCGCAAACCATGCGGCGTCGAATTCACTCTCTGCTTTTGCCGTGTTTGCCTGTCCTCGGCCTTTCCTCGGGCCTTGACCTTCTTTTCCTCCTCCCTTCGCCCAGCAATCTCTCGCCATGTGTCCCTTCCGGTGGCAATTGAAGCATTCCACCGACTTCTTTGGCTTTCTGCCGCCGTTCCCGCTATAGAACGCGGCCTCTTTCTCGCCC
Organism: Mucidula mucida; assembly: GCA_015501055.1. Lineage (NCBI taxonomy): Eukaryota > Fungi > Basidiomycota > Agaricomycetes > Agaricales > Physalacriaceae > Mucidula > Mucidula mucida. Next base: position 2,697 of record JADNYV010000514.1, on the reverse strand, counting down.
TTCCCTGCAGACCTGACCTTCCGCCGGTCCGCCTCGTCATTGATGCCCTGCAGCACCATGTCGGGATCGAGAGCTTTGCCAAGTAGAGTTGATGCGCCCGTGAGCGCCGAGAGATATGTCTCGAATGAGGCGGGGAGTGATCCTAGTAGTATTGCGACAAAGTTATCGTCGCCTGGATCCGATCCCATCGCGATGAGGTCCTCGCGTATGGACTGGAGTTTTGTGAGGTGAGCCTTAACATCTGCTCCCTCTGCGCATCGCTCATCCTGGAGCTTGCGCCGTAGGTCAACCGTGACCATCTTGCTCTTCTTCTCGTACTCGCTCTTCACCTTCTCCCACATCAACTTTGCCGTCACTTCGCCCTTCACCTTCAGGAACAACGAGTCCGAGATGACTGAGGCGATTCCCTGCTTAATTACGGCCTGCTCAGACTTCCAAATCCGGCGCCGTCCCAGGAACTCGTTAACCGCCTTTGTCTCATCTGCAGTGGGATTTTTCGGATCCACCACTGCGGGCTCTATTGGTGCGATGGATGTACCAGCTATGGTACCTTCGAAATGGTCGCTCAAACCGGCAGCGTCGATTGCGAATAGGAAACGGTCCCGGAAGAAGATCCAGTTGGTACCGTCTGCCTTGCATGCCGGGAGCTTCGCGAAATACTCGCCTAGTCTGGCGGTAGAGGAGAGCGTGTTGGTGGACATGGTGAAGATGGTGAGTCGAGGGGGTTATGCGATAGTGTGTTTGAGTTATTTGGGGCTTTCAGTTATGGACGGGGCCCATAACCTGTTAGCAGCAGATGATGGTTGGAGAAGAAGATAATAAACTTGTGTATTTACTACAGTACAAAATGCGAGGCTTATATACCTCTACAGATGTTCTAGTAAGTTCTAAGTATAAACAACAAGTGTCCATAGTAAATGGGAATAGCAACTACGAGAAGAGACGCGAGAGTTCGCGTCGATGTGGCGGGGTCATGTGACCTCGGGTCATACCCGGCTTGCTTTCCTTCCTACAGAGGGGTATATCGGTTGGGTGAGCATTTTATTGATGTTTGTTATAGAAAGATGGTATTGATCAATGAACTTTGGCAGATATGGACGTTGTCGAGCGATGGCTTGACAGTCGCTCATTCGCGCCATTCGATATCGCGTTGTTGAAGAGCATTGATATGCCTTCAGAACCACATATGCGTACTTGCGCTATGTTGAATTCAACGCATTTGCCGAGACGGAGAGATGGTGCGGCTGTTGATGCGGATGAGACTGTAGGAGAGACGTGTAGCCGACCGCGACTTGTTACTGTGTCTAGAAGTCCATCCAAGTTGAAGAAGAAACACCCAGCGGGACTGGGACTCAATTTGGGGAAATGTTTTCGTCGTTTCTTTACGCCACGAGTATAGATATCTCTTGCATTACCATATACCAATCTTGTAATATGTACTTTAGAAGCACTAACACGTATGAATATAACGATATACTGGGTGTACAATTATTAATCGTCTTTTTAATATCCAACCTTGCCCCATACTTAGTACGACATAAAATTCGCTCAATGACTTTGGTTTAAAATGGTTTGAAATCAAAGGGTGGGATACAACGCCTTAGTATAAGCAGCCCTGTGGGCTATGTGCTAGGTGAAGACGGCGCTGGGTCGAAACTGGCACGTCAAGGAAAACTCTAAGACCGTAGTGCATGGATGATGAGGCAGATAAATTGGACTGATCAGGGCGCACAGGAACTATTGTCTGGCGTCATCAAGAAGGAAGAGTTGGATTTGTTAATAACGTTCAGAGGAAGACTCGCCGATCACATGTTGCCGATCATGACATCTGCATCTTGAACCTGAACCACCACCATCTCCTGCTTTCCGTCGTCGTCGTCGTTGTCGTCGACAGCCACGACCATGCCGCTATCACGCCCTAGCCAGTACTCTCCGTCGTCGGTGGCGCCGTTGAGCGCATATCCACCATCTCCTAGGCCGCCCAATTTCCTCCCACCCTCCCACTACGCTGCTGCTGGCGGATTCGCCTTTCCCCAATCGAAAAACGCGCCTACATCTAGCGCTGACAGCCGCGACGCATATCCGATTTCTACAGAGGCGCCCGACGACGTCAAGAGCGGCGGGGACAAGCGATTTACTTTTAGGAGCAATCCTAACCGCAACAAGCGGGAGAGCCAGCTCGTGAATTTGCCCATGGTTGAGACGCAGTTGCTGCCCTCACTGCGCGACACGATTGACAGGATGACGCGCCCGCCGTCGCGCGTATCGCCGTCAACGTTGAGGGTTACGCAGCCCCGCCTGGAGCAGTCGCCTCACAGGCCGACCACTCTCGCTCACCGAGGGCACGGACACCACTAACGCCCAAGCCGTCCCCCCCCCGCCGCCTTCAGAAGAGCCGCCTTTGACTCCTAGGACTCCCAAGTCAGTGCTCAAATCTGCCTTGCGAGCGCCCGTAATCAAATCATCCGAGCCAGCATCGGCATCGATGTCTTCGCCAACACCAGCGCCAGCGATTGGCGTAGTGCACTTAAATCTGTGCGCAGTCTTCTCCGGCGCAAAAGCTCTGCTACTGCCAATCCCCCACCCAAGGTACGATTGGATGCATGCTTTCCAGTCTTTTACTAAATGACTGCAGGAGCCCCCAACAAGTATTCCCGTTCGCCCAGCGCGTCTCCGATCGCGTACTGATCCTGGCTC